>CABHPP010117603.1:10303-44262 GCA_902168425.1 Peromyscus attwateri | reverse complement strand
CACATCCATGTATATGAGCCAGAGAACACTTATTTCAGAAAGTATAGGAAAAGCAGGAGAATTGCAAGCTTGCATTACTTTTTTTATTTACTTGTTTGTGGAGTTGGGGCAGGGGTCTGCTATGTGGCTAGGTTTGGCCTCCAACTCATGGCTCAAGCAATCCTGCGATCCTTCTGCCTCAGCCCTTACAAGTGGTACTGGTTGAGCCGGGCGGTGGTGGCGCACGCCTTTAATCCCAGCACTCAGGAGGCAGAGCCAGGCAGATCTCTGTGAGTTCAAGGCCAGCCTGGGCTACAGAGCGAGTTCCAGTACAGGCACCAAAACTACACAGAGGAAACCCTGTCTCAAAAAACCACACACACAAAAAAGAACAAAACAAAACACAAGTGGTACTACTTGTAAACATCTGTGTGTGTGTGTGTGTGTGTGTGTGTGTGTGTGTGTGTATGTGTGTAAGGGGTGAAACCCAGGATCTTGTACATGCTAGGCAGCCCCACTCACACTGAGCTCCACCCCAGTCCAATATACTTACAAGATAGATTCATAGCTTTTTCAGATTGGGTTAGAATTGATTTTTTTTTTTTACTTTTTTTTTTTAAGATTAATTTATTTTGTGTGTATGGGTGTTTTTTCTGCTTGTCTATCACATGGCATGCAGTGCCTGAGGAGGCCAGGAGAGGGCATTGAATTCTCTGGAACTAGAGTTACAGATGATTGTGAGCCACCATGTGGGTGCTGGGAACTGAACCCAGGTCTTCTGCAAGAGCAGCCTTAACCCCTGAGCCATCTCTCCAGTCCCAGGGCCAAAAGTGTTTGGACTGTCAGTCCTTTGATTGGGAGTTTGACAATAAGATTAGTGGAATCTCCATGTCTCCTTCCCCTTTCCCTCACAGCAGAACTTCCCAGCAGGACACAGACTTCTGGTAAACCACAGACTCTCCAGCAAACCCATGAAGGAAGAGCCCTTCTCTTAGGGTATTTGCATTTAAGTCCTGAATGATGGAGAGAGTGAAGAGGGAGGCGTCTGTGAAGGCTGGGGACCTGTCCCACCTTCATGAACTCTCTAAGTGTATGCCTGTGGTGACTGCGCATCTAGTGTCTTCCCTTCATTGGTTCATGCTCACAATGTCAGGATGAGCATAATAAACCACGTGCTCAGATGCTGGAGGGAGGGAGCGAAGCTCCCACCATGGACACATGCATTAATTGTGAGACCTTGGACCGGGGCTCTGCCCAGCAGGCTTGGTTACCTGCCTCAGCGGGGCAATGTGACAGGTGAATACAGTGCCCCAGGTGGGGAGGCTTCGGTGGTACCATAGCTGTAGAATGCTCGGCTTGTGCACGGTGCTGTTGAACAGCAGCCACCATTGGCTTGTTTCTTTTGCCCAGGAATATGAGGGGGAGCGAAACGAAGTGGGAGAACGGCACGGACATGGGAAAGCGAGATTGCCCAACGGAGACACATACGAAGGACACTATGAGTTTGGAAAAAGAAATGGCCAGGTCAGAATTGGGGACTTAGGAAGCTGGTTTTCTCTGTTAAATATTGTCTTAGTGCATGTCGGACTCAGGACTGATAAGAACTGTGTCGTCGGTGTGTTTCAGGGGGTCTACAAATTTAAGAATGGTGCTCGGTACATCGGAGAATATATTAAAAATAAAAAACACGGTCAAGGCACCTTTATCTATCCGGATGGATCCAGATATGAAGGTAACATGCCATCAGCACGGAGAAGATTTTTGTTTTTGCTGTACAGGTTGTTTCTGACATTGAGCTCGTCTGCAGATACTAAAGTGTATAAGAGAGCTTAACGTTCACTAGATCTACCACCTAACAACAACAACAACAACAACAACAACAACAACAACAACAACAACAACGAAAATGTGTTCCTTCCTCCATTGTCATAGAGGCCAGAAGTCTTTTAAGTAACTAAACATGCCCTCCTGTAAGCCGAGACTTAGAGTAAGTGAAAGGGGGTTTCTGGGTGGGCACAGAATCTAGGTGTGGCCTAGACCCACGACAGTCTATGGCATCGTTCCTCTGAAGCTATCTTTGTTGTTTTCTGTTTTTGCCCAATCCCTCTTCTGATGGCCATGTTTCTTTAGACCGTGGAGTCCCTTTATCCAGGCATTTTGCGTTACTGTAATGTCTTTCCCAGTCTCCCATTCCTTACATGCTTATGTCATGCCCCAGGAAGACTCTTAGCTTATTTCTAAGAAGCTCCGGCCCCTATGTACCACTGTCACCTGGTGGGTACAAGTCTAATCCCAGAGCCAGGATGGGAGAAGGCAGGAAGTAGGCTGCGGACCTTCAGAAAGGGTATGCTGATTTGTATGTTCAGGTCTTTCTCTACTCTCTGTTTCTCATGTCCCTGGAAAGGGTTTTCTAGTTTCCATCCGATTTCCAAAAAGATCTGTGTCTTCAGCTGTGACTGTGGGGACAGTAGGTGTGACTCTGCATGTCACCTCTCTGTCTCAACTTTCTTATCTGTAGCATGCAGATGGAATAGATTGATATATGTGTAATACCTATAGACATTCCTGCCTCGAGGGAAGAGCTTGTTGGCAAGGACCATGGTGCACTTTGTGTGAGAGCATCACTTTCTAATGAGGGTGACATATCCTTAAAGTGCGAGCTAACTAACATCTGAGATATTCATCTTCAAGGAAAGGAAGGCTTATTTTGACTTTTAGAGATTTTAAGATTGGGTTATTTTTATTTTATGTGCATGGGCGTTTTACATGCATGGGTATTTTACCTGCGCATAAGCCAGTAAAATACATGCATAAATTGTCCACAGAGGCCAGAAGAGGGCATTGGAGCCCCTGGTACTGGAGTTATAGATGTTTGTGAACCACCATGTGGGTGCTGATTTGGGTCTTCTGCAAAAGCAGCAAGTGCTCTTAACCGCTAAACCATCTCTCCAGCCCCTGATCTTAGTCTGTAAACATGTGAGCCTGCGGCAAGGCAGAGAGCATCATGGTGGGAGTCTTCCATAAACCCAGCTGCTCACCTCATGGTGGCCAGGAAACAGAGGGAGGAGGAATGGGCATGTCCCCAATGACCTGGCTTCTTTCACTAGATTCTATCTCCCCAAGGTTCCACAGCTCCCAACAGCACAGTAGTTGGGGACCAAGCCTCTACACATGGCCTTTGGGGGACACCTATCCAGACCACAGCAGTTACTTGCCCTGCTTCCAGATAAAACTAAAAATAACAGACAGCAAAGGAAGGGGCTTCTCCTGGACTCCGAGATGGGGCAGAGGCGTTTACGCCTCTGCATTAGACGTGGAGCTTAAATTGGTTTGTTCCTAACCCTTAGCAGGCTTGGTCGACAGAAACACCATCTGCTTTGTAATGAGCTTTGGACAATTCGATTCGGGGCTTAATTGAATTCTTCCCAGATCCCTGGGAGCCTAATCTTTTTGTCACTTTTGATCTCAGTGTAGATGTTAATATAATTCGGGTTTCATATAAAGTACATTAAAAGGGGAGGGGCTTAGGAAGTCTTTCTCTGAAGCAGGGTTGGGGATTTTATTAAAGATATTTTAATATAGACCTAGGCATGAAGATTAGGAGACAAAGAGGTGCTCTTTGGTAAGACATACCCAAGTGCGGGTACAGCACCTCCCCACCGAAGGGAAGAGGCATCAGGAATTCTTAACGTGGAGATGCACCAGCTGAAGAGAAAAGTCTACACACAAGACCTGTAAGCTCAAGCATGGGTATCCACACCAAGCAATCCCCTGGCTCTGCAGACAATGGCTTTCCAAGGAGTCAGTTCAATCGGGGCACCAGCTACCATAGCCTCAGGGAAGGCTCATCCTTACAAGGCTGTCCCCTGACTCAGATGCAGAGGTCATGCTAGAAACTCCCAGGCTGCTCACACTTCTGCCCCAGCTCCTTGCTAACTAGGTGGTCCCCTAATCCTATCTCCTGGCCGATAATCTTCCCTTACAGCTCACAGAACTCACAGAAACACTGTTAATTGTTTATTATAAATGAAACCACAAATAATACTGATGACTAGTCAGATGAACGGGTATGTAGTGTAAGTTCTAGAAGGGTCCAGCGTGGGCCTCTGTTCCTTAGAAGTTGGTGTGCATGGCCATGCTGGCATATATATACACTTTCCGCAGCCCCAAGTCTCATCAAATCTCACTGTTCAAGGGGTTTTAAGGGCTTAATTGGCAGGTACCCCATACTCAAGGTCTGGTGAGGAGACCGAGAATGATGAGAATAGCAAAGAATTGTTTAAAAAGTTTCAAAAAAAAAAAAAAAGGTTAAATGTAAATTGAAAGCAGGAATACTATGTTTCTAAATGCCATCCAGGAGCCTTGATTCCTGGCCACTGAAGCCTGCAGCAGGTGCAGGCCCTTTGAGCAACTCTGCTCCATTGCACAGGGTTTCCTGGGCTGGGCGGAGCCTCCCACAAGTTTCTCAGGTGGTGTAGCCTGTGCTCATGGGTCCTCACCGGCATGAAATCTAGCGTGTTTGCAGTTTAACTGTCCTCTTTCACTTCTGAAAAGTTTCTGCAAAATACACGTTTTTCTTGTCATGCCAGCCTGGAGCCCGGCTCCCAAGGGCGAGAGAAGAGAGATGGGTTCCTTTTGTCATGATCTTTTTTTGGGGAAGGAAACCATCTGAAGTAACTGTTCCAGCTGTGGCCGCTTTGCCCCAGGGTGTGCTAGAACAGCTCTGAGTAGCTCACGGAAGCCAATTTTGCACTTCTTGCAGCTCCGTAAACAGCTCCAAATTGGCCTCAGTGGGAATATTCCACCGCAGAAATTGGCGTTTGCTGCAGATGCAGATACAATGCTGCTCTGAAGGTCCAGGACAACCCCCAGATCTTTGGCCATGGTGTGCACTGTCCCACGATTACTACAGACCTGGCACCAAATGTATATTTTAGTAAATGATCTTAATTTTTGGATTCTCCATCTCTCTTGCTCGGGTCCCTGTTTCGCATCTTATGGTGGGACCCAGTCCTCTTTCTGAACCCGTAGCAGTCTCCATTCCCATCTCTCAGTGTATGTTTGGTGAGGCCGCTCTGTGCTGAGCTGTCATTCACCTTTGAGGTCCTGTTCTTGCCTCTGCCCCAGGCTGCTGATCACATCCTTTCTGGCCTCTGTCTTCATCTGGTGTAAGCTTGTGGGGGTCCTGTGCCGTCCATTTCTGCAGATGTTCTAGTTCACAAGGCAGCCAGAATATTTTGTAAGTAAATATTGGAGAAGTGAGGCAAATTCTATAGAATTCCTAGTTTTGGATACACTTTGGGGTTTGTTTGTGGAAATGGATAGTTTGGATAATTAACATTTTGTTAGCATAGTGTATGTTCCCTTAGTGTGTGTGGAAATGTCTCTAGCGTTTATGTAAGCCAGAAGTTTACACACATTCTAGGGTCCTCTTTAAGGAAAAGGATATAGAGTTGCTATAAAAATGAATTTTCGTTTGTAATGGGAAATTGAGATTAAACTGAACATTTTTAAATTAAAAATTTAAGTGCCATAAACAACACAGAATTTAAGAACGCATCCTGGGGTGTATTTTTAATTAATGGCAGACATCCTCGTAGAATTCTAGAGTAGCTTTCTCTCACCCGTTTCGGCTTTTCTTTCGCACTGGGATCGAATCCAGGGCCTCCCACGTGCAAGGTAGGGCATCTTCTGCCGGTGCTAGCCAGTAGTCTTCCTACAAGAAAACAGTTTGCATAGTTTTCTGTAGAGAGAATAGAAGACGAAATCATCCTTTTTCTCTTGAAACAAACTGATCTTGATGAGTTCTTAGTTATTCATTCCATTCTAGAAAATTCCATCCGGGTAGTAGTCTAGAAAGTTCTCTCTGGGTGCTGATTTGCTGTTGGTCATATGTGATCGGTAATGTCCACCTTGGGAATCCTCTGGTTGGTTTCCTTTCCATGTGAGCTGTACGAGTTGAAGAGTTTTTGAGAGGCTGATTTCAAATCCCCTTTGGCTGGCAACACAGTTTGTTGCCAAACCAAGAGTTCCAAATTCCGTGCTGGTTTTCCAGTGTTAGGGTTTTCTGTCATGTGCGTGAGCAATTAGCAGGACCTACCCACATGCAGGGGAGTGGCCAGGTTACCCAGGCCAGGAAAGGTAGAGTGAAGGAGTCGGCAAGAGGGCAGCCTTGGAACCAGGTACCCAACTGGGAGACGGAGTGAGTGCTGAGGCTAGACCATCAAGCCTTGGAGATGCTGCTGAGTTGCCGCGTACCTGCAAGGCCTGTGGAGTATAGCTGGGATCGGTGGCAAAGGGTCAGACAAGCTTGCTTCAACTCTGACCTTTCAAGCCCACCAACCTGCAAAAGCGTGAAAGCGGCTGGGGCTCACCTCACAGGCACACACCCTCCAGCTCTGTGTCCCTGGGCTCCCAGCTCGGCCCTCCTTAGCTAGCTCTCCCCGAAGCTGGCCCAAGGGGAAGGGAAGGTGGGTGGAGGGAAGTCAGAGAGGAGAGGGGCAGCAGGCTTAGCTCTATGGTTGCAAAGCTCTCTCCTTTGCAGAACACATTGCTTGGATCCTCCTGGGCTAGCAGGGGCCAGAGCATGAGTCTGATCTTTTCATCTGACTTTGTGTATGTGTATGTGTGTGTTGTCCTTCGCAGGGGAGTGGGCAGATGACCAGAGGCACGGCCACGGCGTGTACTACTACGTCAATAACGACACCTACACGGGCGAGTGGTTCGCTCATCAAAGGTTTGGCTTCTACCTGTAGTCTTGGGGGTCCATTTGTGGGGTAAGAACAGGATAACGCCCACCTAAGGCAGTCCCATGCTGAAGGGCCGGTGTGTAGGGGAGGTGCTGCTGAGAGCGGCCGGGGAGGGACTACTGTCTCCTTGTAGCGGACCACGACACATGGATCCTCCACACACAGCCCCAGGGAAACCCTGACTCTGCCCATGGGAAATCGGTTCATGTGCAGGCCGCTGGCCTCTGTGGCATTAGATGGTGCTGGCTCCATGTACCCTGTGTGGGTGGCATGCCAAGTCTTCAAGCGGACACAGATACTGGAAACCAGTTGCCTATAAGCTGGCATCTACTTATATCCCCCTCATATGGAGACTCTTAGGGTCGGTGCTCCATAGCAGACAGTAACCAGGTGCCCTTGTCTCGTCTTCACCAGGCATGGGCAAGGCACCTACTTTTATGCAGAGACAGGCAGTAAGTATGTCGGCAGCTGGGTGAACGGGCAACAGGAGGGTGCTGCCGAGCTCATCCACCTGAACCACAGGTACCAGGGCAAGTTCCTGAACAAAAACGTAAGTCAGCGTGCCGTGTGCTAACACTAAACACTCAGAGGAGTCCTTCCGTTACCACCAGATGAGGACAGCCGCACCACTCCAAGCTCTTCGGATGCCCACCGAGTACAGAGTGGGGTGGGGTGGAGGCAGAAAGCTGGGCCTGTTTCCCGGGGCCCCAGTGGCACACTGTATCTCTATTAAGGCCAGTGCCCTTGGTACCAGGGCATCTTCTGCTGGCTGTGTGCTCTCTTGCCCTCTGGTAAACCATGTCGAATGGGAGGGGGATCCCAGAGCTCCCCCATCCCCCTGCCCCCATGCCAGAGGCCAGCCTGCCACTCCTGGTTGGAGAGGCTTTAAGGGCCCAGAGTGATTGCCCTGGGTCTGGAGACCTCCACATGTTCACAGGCTGCTGTTTGGTGGGCTCTGGCTTTGGTGGCTGCTTTGCACAAAGGGAGGAAGATGGGGGAAACTCAGTAATCGCGAGCTTTCTACCCAGGCTTTCCTGGGAGCGCTGCAGCCCACCCGCTCAGGGCTGGAGGGAGACTCCCCAGAGAGAGTTTGCTGAGCACACTGACAGGGAAATTGACAGGGGATATGGCTAGCTACTTTCGTCACTCCCCCTTCAGACTCTCCACATGCCCCGCCCGGTTCATTTACATGTCACTTGAGCCTCAGCTGTTGGGGAAATCGATAAGGGAGACTAGACAGTTTGAAAAGGGAGAGGAAACCTGGAGGCTTTGCTCTGTCGGTCGGTAAAAGGCTTACAGTTATACAAACCACAGAAGAATGCCCAAACTGTAAAGTGTCGTACGCTAGCATCCCCCCGCCCCAGCTGCCCCTTCCCTGCTCCCCTCCCTCAGAACCTCTGTACGCCACATGCACACACACACTTACACATCAGCTTTTGCAGAATCAGTTTGGAGAGTTCGTCAGGTACCAGGACACAGAGGCACACCTGCTATCATCTTGCACATCTGGGCATGTGGGATAAAAATGCAGAGGAGGCCTCCGGGTCTAGACAGAGCTCCTGCCCTGGCTCAGCAGGCCATACCGAGTGGTCCTCCACACTGCCTTTCTGTTCTATAACACAAGCAAGCCATCTGACTCCAGTTGCCAAATCCCTAGCAGGTTTTCCAGGTGCAGAGTGAGGGCATCCCCTCTGCTCGGACCCTTAAAGGGAAAGGAACTTTGAACCAGCCTAATCTACGTTCGGTTCCATGTTTCTGCTTTTGTTAGCTCCCCGGTTAACTTCCTCCACTCACCTAACCTGAGTTAGGTGAGTTAGGTGAGGGGCGGTGCCTGACCCTGGAATGAAAGCCAGTAGACTGAAGTTGGTTGTCATTCTGTCTTTGGAGAAATGCATTTACATAGACTAGAGTCCTTTCTGTGTGATAAACAGCATGACCAAATGTAACCTAGGAAGGAAAGGGTTTGTTTCCTTGCACAGGTCCATCATTGAGGGAAATCAGGACAGGAATTGAAGGAGGGTGGGGACTCCAGCGGGGCGAGAGCTTGACCCAGAGACAGTGGAGGAACACTGCTTACAGCCTTGGTCTCAGGCCATGTTTGCTACCTTTCTTTTCTTTTCTTTTCTTTTTTCTTTTTTTTTTTTTTTGGAGCTGAGGATCGAACCCAGGGCCTTGTGCTTGCTAGGCAAGCACTCTACCATTGAGCTAAATCCCCAACCCCTGCTACCTTTCTTATACCTCTCCGGCTGACCTGCCTGGGGATGGTGCTGTCCACAGTGGACTGGGCCCTCTTACATCAATGAACAATTAAGAAAGTGCCCCACAGACATGCCCCATAGGCCAATCTGATGGAGGCACTTCTATACTGTCAACTCCTTCACAATTGACAGCCAGATACCAGGACTGCTGAATGTAAAGAGCTGATGTTTTGAAACACCACAAACACTGTCCATTGTCTTGAAAAGCTGCACGACTTTATCCCCTCACTAACAGAACCTGACTCCCCATCACAGGTTCTCAGGACATTGGATTTATCCGCTACATCCTTTGCTTTTTCCCTCCCCCAAATCTGATGTGCAAACATTTTTTTTTTGAAACTGTGTGTTTCCCTGGTTACGAGCGGGGTCAGGCATCTTTCACCCTCTCAGCACTTGGTTGTGTTTCTTTCTTAGAAACTCCCCCATCCCTGTCCTTGCTGACAAGTCATTAAAGCAGGGTGAGGAGGGATGGAGATAAGGAGGGATGGAGAAGGGAGGCAGACTAGAAAGAGATGAAGTCATTGAACACTCCGGTCAGGACATGGCTGGCAGCTAATGAAGACATGAGGGGCAATAATGGGCCGAGGAATTAGATAACTAGATAAGCCAGACCAAATCACATCACCTGGCAAAGTCTGAGGAGGTGACGGATGCTACTGTCAGCAATGGCCGAGGGAGCCACTACCGGTTGTATTTTTAAAAGTCTAGTTGCTCTATCACTTTATAAAAGGGATAGGGAACAGTAAAATCAGTCCGTCCTTCAGCAAAGAGAGAAAGGAATTTTCTGGAAGGAATATTTAAATGTCGCCATGAACGAAACTAATCAAAAGAGGTGACATCTATGAATGCAGAGACGAGGAAAGCCCCTAAACAGACTCACAAAGGAAAAATGGATTTAGTTTCCTAAGAAGGAATGTAATGACTAGAAAATTAAAAGCCTAGGGTGGCGGTCGGTGTATGTCTACAGCGAAGAGATTGTGAGCTAGCCTGAGCTATGGAGCGAGACACAGGGTCAAAACACAACAAAACAGCATGTTCGCACTATCACTTGGACAAAGAACAGTGTCGGCATGGCAACTCGGAGCATCAGTAAACAAGGCACATTATAATTTGCGGTCCAAGGTGAACGCAAATGTCAGGTTGACAACTGGTGATGTGGGAAAACATCTGTACAGCTGAGGAGTGGCTCACACTCGGTTTCTAAGTCAAAGTGGCAACAGTGCGTGTCATCGTGACCAGGTTTTTGTTGAAAAAAAAAAAATCTCCTGGGGGGCTGGTGAGATGGATCAGTGGGTAAAGGTGCCTGCCGTCAAGTCTGACAACTTGAGTTTGCTGCCCAGGTCCCACACCTGGTATTTTGAAACACCACAAACACTGAAAGAAGGTGGAAGGAGAGAACCGACTCCCGCAAGTTGCTCTCTGACTGTCACACATGAGCTGTGACACCATGGGCACCCCACCCCCATCACTGAGTAAACAAATTATTTAAAAATGCTTTGCACTAAATCCAGTGTCACAGCAAACGGATCAAAGCGCTGGTGGCCAGCCCCTCTCTAGCCAGTCTGTCCGTAGGCACCGACTCATTACAGGCTCCACAGTGGATAGATTCCTTACTCCTTTTCAATGCAGTAAAAACATGGCTGAGACCTTCAAAAACTAACCCTTGAACAGTTCCGCCAGCTGTCAGTTAACAGAAGCATTCTGTAACACCTTCTCAGACTTTGCACGGTGAGGTCATTCGGGGTGAGCTTTCTGGGCATGGCACTTAGGAAGCGTTTTTTGTACTTTCTATTCCACATCGACCATGAAGAGTAAAGCGCACTGAGTTCCTTTCTCCCTACAGCCTGTTGGTCCTGGGAAGTACGTCTTCGACATTGGGTGTGAACAGCATGGTGAATATCGCCTAACGGACGTGGTAAGTTGAAGACTATGACTGACTCTGTTTCCAAGGTCTAAATATCAGCCCAGTGACATTGACCCCGCGAGGTAAAAGGTGATTGACTTTGAGCACGCTCCTAGGCAGCTCAGCTGCCGAAGTGATCAATGTCATTTCACAATGCCTGCAGGAGTCAGAGCTAGATTTTGTGGCTAGGAACTGGCTAACCTTGAGTTCCGGCAGGTGTCAGTCCCGGAATGGCATCTGAATGCTGTGACTGTCAGCACCAATGTCAGGTGTCTGTTCACGGCTCATGGTTGACCGTCTCTTAAAGCCTAGTTAGTAAATCCCTTTGCTACATTTAGCACAGATGTTAATACCAGGTTGACTTTCTCTGGCTGGCATCAATGTCATCATTCTTAGGCATTTAGGGACAGTGTGTGTGAGGGGTGTGTGTGTGTGTGTGTGTGTGTGTGTGTGCGCTCCTGATGTGGACAGTCAGGGACAGTGTGTGTGAGGGGTATCAAGTGATGAGGCATCAGTTGTGGACTGCTAGCCGCTGAAGGAAGGGACATCTGACACTTGGGGAAGTTTCACCTATTGCTAGAGCACAGGTGTGTTCTTTGGGGATGTTCTCAGAGTTTGGTCCCGGGCTCAGCAGCCTCAGGGTCACTTTGGAACCTATGCAATCCTGACAGGCTGAGTTAGAAGCGGCGTGGGTGGGGCCAGCATGTGTTTTTGAGAGAGCCTTCTGGGTGACTCCGAGCAGGGCAGGCTTGGGCACCACTGGCCTTGAACACTTGTGTCTTCCTCGTGAATGGAAAAATTCATTTCTGAGTGAATGAGCAGATGTTCCCACCTGTCTCCAGGAGGTTTTGCTGACCCTTTAGGTTGATGTTCTGATCTCTGGAACGTTTAAAAAGCTACAGAACTGAGGAGTCAACAGATACATTTGAAAAAAAAAAACAAAACAAAAAACAAACAAACAAACAAAAAACAAACAAACAAACAAACAAACAAACAAAACGATGCATGCTGGCTCCAGTCCCTGTAGGAATTACGAGTGTTGACCCCCCAGTTCTCTTTTGTTGAATTTGATCTCTGGACCCATGCCAGGAGAGCCCTTGTGTTTGTGCATTTCCCTGCCATCATGGGGACATCTTGGGCTTTAGGACTTTACCTCAGTGGATGTTGCTTGGGACTGAAGAGTGTAGCAAGGCTTGAAAAGCGTGTCTCATCGGTTATCCTCAGTTGCTGAGGGACATGCCGAGCCTGAGAGTCCCTCACAGTGTCTTGGCTGTGCTCTGTAGCTTCCTGACTTGTCTGGCTCATGATAGATCTGTCTTCAGCTCTTAGATGATGCCACCAGTAGTCACACTTGTTCCGGTCAGGAATGGTGTCGCCGAAAGTCTCAAGTCCCAGTTCAGAGCCCATCTTTCCCCTGTGGTCTTTTAATATTCTAGACCAAATAATAGCAGTGTCAATGACTTCATATTTTTGCACTTAAAATAGGAAAGAGGAGAAGAAGAGGAGGAGGAAGAGACATTAGTGAATATTGTTCCAAAATGGAAAGCTCTGAAAATCACAGAATTGGCCCTGTGGACGCCAACCCTCTCCGAGGAGCAGCCTCCTGCTGAGGGACCAGGCCAGGAGGAAGCACCTGGAGCTGCTGGTACAGATCACCCCAGGGTTGTCAGGGCAAGCACCCTGGGGTTGTCAGGGCAGGCACCCCTGGGTTGTCAGGTCAAAGGCCCCGGGGTTGTCAGGTCAAGGGCCCCTGGGTTGTCAGGTCAAGGGCCCCTGGGTTGTCAGGTCAAGGGCCCCTGGGTTGTCAGGTCAAGGGCCCCTGGGTTGTCAGGTCAAGGGCCCCGGGGTTGTCAGGGACATGCACACCTGTCCTCAGACCTGGTGTAGCTTGTCTCTCTGGGAGATGGCCTCTGGGTCAGTTTGGGTGCAGGATGCTATAAGGGCAGGTGTTTGGGATGGGAGTCTCCCAGGGAGTAGAGGGGAAGGATGCAGATCAGCTGGATGGAAGAAATGTCCAGCTATGATGTAGGCCTCACCCACCTTGGGGGATTCCCCAGTAGCCAGAGTTTACTTGGCAATGCCTCTCTGTGGGCGTGACTTGGGTTGGGTAGCCAATAGCAAATGGGTCACATGTCCCTGTTGGAAGAAGGATGGAGGCAGCATCTCTCTGTATACATTTTACAGTGGTCTTGTGGAGAGAGTTGGGAGATGGGGCAGGGTGATCTGATGGCCAGGTCTGGGCTCGAGCTTGGAGGCTGGGAAAGAAGGCCCTAGTGTCAGGAGCAGGAGACCCACTTGACATACATATCTGCCCTCATGTTCTCTGGTGACCTCCTTCTGTCATCCATCATTGTCCTCATCCCAGGTATGGGTGACACCTCAGAAGAAGCCCAGCCTTTGGCAGAAGGTTTTGAGGGTGAGATGGAGAGAACCGGCGAGGACGACATGGACGCCCTCAGGCAGGAGAGCCGAGAGAACAGTTATGACATGGACCAGGGTAAGAACACATGCCCTGTGGAGTGGACAGCATGTGTGTGAGGCCAGCCACACACTCCAGGAAGAGCAGGCTTCTCCTTCCTCCACCAAGCTATCCTCAGGCCGGGGTGAAGGACCTGAGTGAGCCTGGGGAGACTAGCATAAGTCCCCCTGAAGTCCAGCTTGTCTCCCAGTTTGAGCCTGACCATGGCAGGAACTGGCTTGGTGTGACTGGTTCTTAACGCTCTCCTTGGAGGGAGAAAACTCGATGTGGTTGGGAGTAGTCCTGTCAAAGTTATTTAGAGAGACGATCTGGAAACTTATACTTCTGCAGTCTATATAGCGGGGATCTCACCTCGGTTTCCCAGAATCTTTGAAAAATCTTTCCCACTGGGGTTCCTTTGATTTAACTAGGCAGGGCTCTCATATCCTGGAGTAAATCTAATCTTGTTCTTCGGGGGAGGGCTTGGGGATAGCCCATGTACCTGAGGCTGCCTGCTCTCCTGGCTACAGATAGCAGCATGGGATAAGGACCTGTTTTAGGGTTTCTATTGCTGTGAAGAGATGTCATGACCACAGCATTTAATTGGCTCTGGCTCATAGTTCAGAGGTTTAGTCTGTGCTCACCATGGCAGGAAGCATGGTGGTACACAGGCAGACACGGTGCTGGAGTAGGAGCCGAGAATTCTACATCCAAATCGGCAGGCTGCAAGAAGAGTGAGCCACTGGGCCTGGCTTGAGCTTCTGAAGCCTCAAAGCCCACCCCAGTGACACACTTCCTCCAACAAGGCCACACCCTCTCCAATAAGGCCACACCTCCAATAGTGCCACTCCCTATGAGCCTATGGGGGCCATTTTCATTCAAACCACCGCAGGGCTCCTTTTGATTTGATTTTGGCTGTAAATTAAGAATAAATATATTTCCCATTCTTTTTTTTTTTCTGGTTTTTCGAGACAGGGTTTCTCTGTGTAGCTTTGTGCCTTTCCTGGAACTCGCTTTGGAGACCAGGCTGTCCTCGAACTCACAGAGATCCGCCTGCCTCTGCCTCCCGAGTGCTGCGATTAAAGGCGTGCGCCACCACCGCCTGGCACACCTGCACATTTGTTTATGGCTCTGGGTCTCTGGCACACTCAGTATGGGGTAGAGGGGCAGGGATCTCATCCAGAGCTGCCCATGTCCACAATTTCACTCTAGAGTGTTAGGGACCATCACCATGTCCCCCAGAGAGGTGAGAACTCATCGGGAACAAGAGCAGGAACTATTTCTAGGAAGGGTCAGCTCCAGATGAGTGGAAAGGCTGAGAGGCAGCGAGAAAGGGCAGAATGGGGGTGAGAGGAGACTCCAGACAGAAACACAACCTGGAGACTGGGGGAGTTTGGGGGACGAGGTCACAGCTTTCTCGTGCACTCTTTCTTGACTTCTCATGGTGGGCCTTTGGACTGGATCCTCAGCTCTGTGGTGTGTGACTGAGGGGCCTTTGGGAAGCAGAAGCCTCAGGCTGGGTGCTCGAGAACCAGGGGGGACCAGTGGAAGATGAGTAGCCCAAAAATCCATGTGGGAGAAAGAAAGAAGGGGATGGAAATGGAGATGAGGAATGCTTAGGATCAGGTCCAGGGAGACCGGGCTCAGTGGATGATGTCTGGTCCCTGAGTAAGAGTAGGAGCCTTCACTCGGGAGCTTGTCCCTGAGTCCTTAGTCCAGGGACCTAAATGCCTGCAGAAAACAGAGCTAAATGCTTAAATAGTTGTAATCGTTTTTACCACTAACTCTTACGTTTCTCTCGTGTTTTCTTTTCTTCCCAGGAAACGCGAACTTTGATGAAGAGCAGTTAGACCTCCAGGAGTAAGATGGAGGAGGTGGCAGAACACAGACACACCAGCCGTGCCTTAGTTCGTTCGCTCCGGGCAGCTGGGGCTAGCACCAACCAGCTGCCAGTCTTTCTCTCTCAGTTGTTGTTTTGCAGTTGGAAATAAATCTCCCAGTGTTCAGTGTTTGTGACGGCGCCTCCGCCACAGCATCTGAGGGCTGGTTTCCAGCTGCTCACGGGCACCACTCCTTGGAGTGTGGTGTAAAGGGGTGTGGACTTCTGGTATGCACCTCTCACAAAACACTGCGTCTGGAGTGTGCCCCAGGCTCTGGAAGAAGGCCATCTGCCTGCATCCTCTGCCCTCTTCTTGGATTTCCGTCTCCCAGCATGGTCCATGCCACAGGCTGAGCAAGGCCACTCACAGGCGTTGGTAGTGAGCACCCCCTTCAGGTTCCCTGGCAACTGCAGTTTCCTGCCTTGTTCATGGTCAAGTGCCATATGGACTCCCACCTGGTGTCTCCCCTCCCTCCCTCAAGCTGTTCCCTTTCCCCAGCGTTGGGGGGGGGGGGGGGGGGGGCTAAAGCAGAAGCCCGGGAATCCCATCCTATACAATTTCACTTCCTCTTCCCTCGAGTTGCTCAGAAGGGAAGTTGCTCAGAAGGGAAGTGCTTTATCTCACCCCAGTGAGATGGAGGCAGTCAGTTCCAGTGCTGAGCCCACAGCAGGCTTCCCAGCTCTCCAGTACCACCCAGTGCATTTCTTCTCACTGTTCCCCAGATTCTAGGGGACAGGATGCTGTAAACAACCCATCCATTTTCCCATCTCTCATATCCTGGAGACATTGGAGCGTAAATTTGAAGCATTTTGGTTTCATTAGGGCTGACTCCTCCCAGCTCAGGCCTCAGTTAGCAAAATGAACTACTGTGCGCTTCTTTCCGTATTTGAGTCACACAGTAAGTCTTAAATCCCAGGTGAGGACGCCATGGCAGAATAGCCTACCCGCTAGCTCCTCAGGTCCTCGGCCCCCTAGAATCACCCCACCCAGGCTCCACACTCCGCACGCTCTCGGATAGGCATGCTGCAGCCGTGATGGCCAGTGCTTTGACCTCCTCGACAGACACCCAGTCACCACAAACAGCGTGAGGGACCGTGACGCTATGGCGTGCTGATGTGATACCCGGCTCTTGTGGAGGCTCTCTGCACATGTGGGAAACTCACCTTCAGAGGAAACATAGATAGCTGGTCACCTCTTGAGTTTCTGATTCAGCAAGGCTGGGGAAATGTGAGTGTGTATTTATTTGTTCAGGTTCCGGGGGTGCAGAGGCTTCTGGGTCATAGGCCACACTGGGTGGGAGGCCACTTTCCATAGTATACCATGGTCTAGTCCAAAAGCTGAGAAGATCCAGACTGCAGATTCAGGTCCCCACTGTGTGGGAAGCCAGCTGGGGGTCTCTCTGTATTATGTAATTTCTTCCTTGTGACTCTCAGAAGCTGTGTGAGGGGATGCAGGAGAAGTCCTCAGAACACTGTAGGCAAAGAGATGTGGACATTTATTGACACTGTGTGACTCCATCAAACTCCTCACAGTGGTCCTCAGAACACTACACATATAGAGATGTGGACATTTATTGACACCATGTGACTCCATCAAACTCCTCAGTGATCCATGGAGCATCTGCTGAATAAAAGATTTATCAGAGAGGAATTTTCCACAATTCAGGTTTTTAAGAGTATATAGAAACGAATTACACAAATTGCTGGATTTTATGACCCTTAGGAAAATGCAAGACAAACCTTTTTCATAAATGCAAGAAAGTTCTGGATTCTACAAATTGCAGGATGTGTTGATATCATAAAGCATGTTGTAACTTGACTACAGTAATTTCATTACCACATTAGAAACAGCAGCTGAGACCATACAATGTGCAATTATACTCAGGGATTATACTTATTTGCTTATTCTATGAGCACAGTTATGAAATGGGCTATCATCAGAACACTGTGTTTGGAGTTGGGGTGGAGGGTAGAAGATACAGCATGGTCAGCATGGGGCATCCTGAGATTGTGGCTCTGTATCTGCGTGTATCAATAACAAGCCCCAGTAAAGGAAGGAGGGGCAGAAGGATGGGAGAAGAGAGGTGGGGTGGGGGCCCCTGGAGTTCCTGACAAGGACTGAAAGAGAGGGGATGACTCACCCAGAACTCATGGAAGGGCAGCCCTGAACTTCTGGTACCACGGTAGAACCTGGCTCCCATGTGGGAACCTAACAGTATCTCTCCCAGCTGCTCCTCCAAATAGCTCAGAAGTAGGAAGTCAGTCATTCACTACAACAACCATGGACACACACACGAGGGGCTCCATCATCGCTGTTGGTCATAGGACCATGGAATGAACCTCTCTGTGCTTCTCCAAGTGGGAGGCATGGATCATGCTAAAAGCTGCCCCTCCGCTGGGCCCACAGGGAGACTTGGGGCAGTTATCACCCATCCTTCCCCTCAAGTACCCAGTTTCACAAAAGCATTGCAGTATTCCCCTTCCCTTTACCCATAATGATATCTCTCTAGAGCACGGGGGGAGTCTTGAAACCTTTCCACCAAACCTGCCTACACTATGCTCTCTCTAACCCACATGTCTACGATGAGGTTGATCTTAAAAATCACATGCAATGAGTTTAACAATAGCTCCCGAAACACAGAACAACCTCATTATTAATTCAGGTGGATGCAACATCCCACCTCCGTCAACATCTTGCACCGTAGTGTATCTTTGAGCCTCGAAGGATGGCAGCTAAACTCACAGACACTGACGCCACAGATAGAGGGACACAGTATCCTGAAGTGTATCTTATAGATGATAAAGCACATCCAACCTTCCATGAGCAGTTTGCATGTCAGAATTTATCAATGAGATCACTCAGGCCTGTCGTTCTGTGTGGGACACTTTCTGCTAACAGATGTAAGGTGTTTCAATGTGATTTTCCAGAGCTGAGGCTAGAACCCATGGCCTTGTGCATACTGGAAAAGTACTCTACCACCAAGTCACTTAACTCAGATTTCTTCCCTCCCCTTCCCTCCCCTCTTTTTCCTCTCCTTGCCTCCCTGTCCCTTTCCTGTCTCTTGCTCTCCTCCCTCCCTCCTTTCTTTCCTCCCTCCCTCCCTCCCTCTCTCTTTCCCTTTCTTCCTTCCTTTCTGTCTGTCTGTCTTTTCTTTTTGTTGACAGGGACTCACTGTACAGCTGGACAGACCTGGAACTCCCCGTGTAGACCAGCCTGGATTGAACTTCACTGCTATTTTTTGCCTCTGCCCACTAAGCTTTGATTGGCAGGCATACGGCCCACACCAGCCCTCCAGTTCTTTTCCTCTCTGAATGTGATTAGCTGTGTCCTTAAGGGACTGCCTGTCTCATGTAAGTACCTGGTTTGTTGTTTGTTGGCATAAAGGTTTCTGGTGTTCTATTTTCACATCTGTGACCTCAGTGGTGATACCCCTCTCTGTTTCTGAGGATTTGGGCTGCCTCTCTTTTGCTCTGATTAGTCTGGCTGGGGTCTAGAAGTTTTCTTGATCTTTTTGAAGCACTTGTTTTTGTGCGTTTTTTGTTTGTTTGTTTGTTTTTGTTTTTGTTTTTCTGTTTTCTATTGCGTTGATTTCTGCCCTGGTCTTTGAGAATTCCTTTCTTTTGCTCATGTTGAATTACTATATTTTGCTTGTTATTTCTAGCTAGGGTGGTAAGGCCAAATATTTTAGGTTTCTTTTCCAATAATGACTTTTAGTGTGGTATTAATTTCTCTCTAATCCTGTTGCAATGACATCCCACAGATTCTGATAGGTTGTATTCCTATTCTTGATCAGTTCAAAAATTTTCCCCAGATTAAACAAAAAGATTTATTTATAGCGTGTGAGTACAAATGTGTGTGTTCATACTCTGTATGGCATGCCTGCAGAGGTCACGGACAACTTGTGGGAGTTGGTTTTCTGCTTCCACCAGGTGGGCTCTGAGGATTGAACTCAGGTGGGTAGGCTGTTGGCAAAGACCTCTAATGGCTGATCCATTTTCCCACCCCATTTGCCCCTTTGACTTGGCCTCTGACCCAGGAATTAGTTAGAGATGTGTTATTAGCTTACAAATATGTAAATTTTCTTTTTGTTTTCTGTCATCATTTCTAATCTAGTTCTTTCATGGACAGAAAATGTATATCCCACGATTCAAATGCTTTTACATTTATTATAATTTGCTTTATAACCTAGGATGTGGTCATTTTGGCAAACAGGCCATGTTATACTCGAAAAGAGAGTGAATTTACCACCGTGTGGTGAGGTTCTCCATAAGTATTGATTAGGTCAAGTTGATTGGTAGTGCTGTCGGGTCTTTTATGTATTCATTGATTTTCCTTCTTTCCGTTTTTAGTGACTACTGAGAGCTATTAAAACCCATGAAAAATGGCTGCAGATTTTCCTACAGGTGGCGACAGGGTTTAGCGTCTTCTGTTACCCTGTTACCCATTTCTTGAAGACCATGATGAATACCCTACTTAGCATTAACTGTCATCTTGACCCAGCGCAGAATCACCTGAAAAAGGAGTCTTGGCTGAGTCACTGACTTGATCAGATTGGTCTGGGGGCTCGTCTGGGTGGGAATTGTCTTGATTGCTAATGATGTAAGAGGGCCCAGCCCACTGTGGGCGGTACCATCCCAGGCAGGTGCTACTGGGCTGTATAAGAAAGCAAAGTCTGAGCCGGGAGAGAGCCAGCATGCAGTGTGCCTCCAGATTTCTGCCTCGGGTTCCTGTCCCGACTTCCCTCAGTGATGGGCTGTGACCTGGAAGTGTAAATCAAACAACACCCTTCAACCAAGGAGGAGCTACCGAGCGTTCAGACACAGCCTGTGGGGGCTCATTCTAGAGTCCAGCCTGTGCAGCAGGGAAGGGTTCACGTACCAGATCACAGAAGGATAGGCGGGACATTGACGTGGAATATGAGGTTCCAGAAATGTGAAGTATCTGAAGTAGGGTGGAGAAAGTCGAACAAAATGGAGATATGGATAAATATTTCAGAATTCAAAACACCAAGGGTTCGAGTGTTTTCTCACAGCAACAGAAAAGTACCAACTGCAGGGAGCGTGCCTTGTTTTGTTGGCTTTATAGCTGCCTGCAAAGCATTGTGGTGGGTTTTTCTTTGTTTCGCCTCCCCTCAGGATTTGTGGCAATTTCACAAGACACAAATCCATTGAAATCTACTGACACCATTTCCCCAATAGCTCAGATGGTTGTTACTGTTTCTTTTTCCAGCAATATTTTAAATTAAGGTATATACACTGTATTTTAAAATACCTCCTAATCACACACTTAATCGAGAACAGTGTGGCGTAGCTTTTGGGTTTGGAGGGAGACCAGAAATTCTGTGTGGTTCACTTTATTGCACCACTTGCTTTATGGTGGTGGTGTGAGAGTGAACCTGTAATAGCTGGAGGTGTGCCTGTGCATGTATTCTGTCCTCTTCTGGGAGGAGAGGAGAGCATGTCCCTGTGGGTCCTCTTTGCCCCAGAGCTGAAGTCTCTGCTTGCTGATGCTGGTTTGATACTTAGTATTGCACTGTATCACTTTGAAAAGGGTTGGAGGCTTTTTGTTACTGTTGTTGTTTTTCCTGTACTTAAAGTGTGATGTGTACATACATGTTTGCATTCATGTATTCGGCAGGTTTAGAGTACATTTTACTTCAGGATGATTTTGTTCCTGAGATAACAGCTGCTGTCAATCACCAATTTCTTGGCGTCCATCCTCTTTTGATACTCGGTCCTACTTCTTTTTCTTTCTAACAGTATTGTTATTTACTGATTGATACGATTTAAATTGTTTTTTAAATTAGCATTTATGTGTGTGTTTGTGTAGGCACGTGTGTGTGCCTGCATGGGTGGACTCCAAAGGTGTCTTCCTTAAGAGCCGCCTACCTTCTTTTTTTGAACCTGGAGCTCACTGATCTTCTAACACGGCCAGCAAGCGCCTGAGATCCTCTTGTCTCTCAGGCCTGGGTTCTGGGTGGAACTCAGAACCCTCGTGCTTAGGTGGCACGTGCTTTCCTGATTGAGACATCTCTCCAACTCACATTTTTAATTAGCATGCAAAGTGGGCTCCATTGCAGCATTTTCAAGCATAACCTGTGTTCATTCCCCCCTCACCCTCCTTCTTCTCCCCTTCGGCTCCCCCCTCACCACCCCCTTGTCCTCTTCCACCCCCAGTAGCACCTTTCCACTCTCGTGACACACGGCTCATCACCTGCCCCCCTCTTGGGGTCCCTTTCTAGGGATATTAGCCCTATTTCTTTCTCCTGGACATCCAGCTTTTCACCATGACATATGTTTGGCGCAGGCTGTGTCTGCTCCCAGCCATTCCAGCAGTCTGACTGAGGTACGGCCTGCTGCTCTCAGGTCATGAGGGGTTAAAAGCACGAAACAGGAGGAAAACGGCACCAGGAGACCAGGGTCTGTAAAAGCCATTCTTGGCGTCTGCCTCTTTTCAGGAGCCATTTCTGAATTTCTTTTCCTTTCCTTTCCTTACCCTGAATTTCTGACTTCAACAAAATTGCTGTTTTACTTTTTTTTTGGTATATGATTTTTTTGCATCCCAAGGTGTAGAAAAATCTATTTTAGTCAATTTTCTCAAATCCCAGGTGGTACAGCCCTCTCCCTCCGCAGAATTGATACTGCGTGCTGGCATTTAGTTATACTAGACTTAACGCACCTGTTCACGGATCAGAGAGGCACTCTAGAAAGTTCTGGGTAATCCAGCTGCCACATGAGCAGCACCAGAGCTGTTACCACAGCTGGAGAAGACAGTTCCATCCCCCAGTTGGCTGATTGCCACTCTGCGACAACCCACTGAGAAGCTTCTGCTGTCCGCCCATTTCTGAGACAAGGAAATGGAGTATAACCAATCAACAAGTGTAGGTGAGGGCCAGGCTCTGGGCCTCTGAACTGGACTCAGAGTTTTCTGATGTTGACATGTCTATTCTTAGGGACAGTAGAAGACCATGTGGTCAGATATGACCACTTCCCATTCTCAGAATAACCTTTGCTCTCGTCAATAGCTGGACAGCTTTCCCCGACTCCAGGGCCTGGTCTGTGCTGTCTGTAGTCACTCCCTGGTGTTCGTTATAGACAGGCTCCCAGATCCTTATAGATACCAAGATCCAGGGATGCACAAGGTATTTATATAGAATGGAGCCGTCTTTGTACACAATCGGCATGTATCCTCAAGGCTGATCATTTCTGCATTACTTACAATGCTTAATGCAACATGCACGCTGTGTAGACAGGCCCAGCTGATAGTACTGTTTATTATATACTTCATAGGGAGCTGCATAACCTACCTAGTGTCCAGCTCCTGGGTGGGGCAGTTTTGGTGCTCTTGGCAATGATCTTCATGCAGTGTAGCAGTTATTTGTGACTGTCATATAATGGACCTAGACTAGATGGCTTAATTAAAAGGAAATTCAGTATCAAGATGTCGCAGTCTGCTTCCTCCTGAGGCCTCTCTCCTTGGCTTGCAGAAGGTATCTCCTGCTGTGTCTTCACAGGCTTACTCATCTGTATGTGTATTTTCATCAGCGTTCTATTGCTGTGAAGAGACACCACAATATGGCAACTCTTATCAAAAGAGAGCATTTAGTTAGGGCTTGCTTAGAATTTCAGAGATTTAGTCCATCATCCTCACGGAGGGGAGCGAGGCAATACAATACACAGGCAGACACAGTAGCTGAGTTCTACATCTGGATCTGAAGGCAGCGGGAAGAGAGGAAGCCACTGGGCCTGGCTTGGGCTTTTGAAATGCTGAAGCCCACCCTCAGCATCACACTTCCTCCAATAAGGCCACTCCTCCTAATCCTTCTCAAGTAGTGGCACTCCCTGACGACCAAGCATTCAAATATATGAGCCTGTGGGGGCCGTTCTTATTCAACTGCCGCAATGTGTCTGTTTGCATCTTGACTTCCTTTTTCTTATAAGGATCGGGTCCATCCTGATGACCTCATTTACCTCAGGTGCCTCTCTCAGGATTCAGTCTCCAGGTCAGCAAATGACTCAGGAGGTAAGGATGCTTGTTGCTCAAGGCTGGCCACCTGACTTCGATCCCCAGAACCTAAGTGGACTGGTTTGAGTGAGAGTGGGACCCAAAGGCTCATATGTTTGAATATTTGGTCTGCAGTTGGTGGGAACTATTTGGGAAGGACTAGGAGGCTGGAGGAGGTGTGTCACTGCGGCGGGGGGTGGGAGGTGGCTTTCAAAAGATTCATGCCATTCCCAGTGTGCACACTCTCTGCATCATGCCTGGGGATCAAGATGTGAGCTCTCGGCTGTCCCTGGTGCTATACCTTTGCTCTGCCACCTTGGGCTCTAACTCCCTGAAACTGTAAGCTCAATTAAATGCTTTCTGAAGTGCCTTGGTCATAGTGTTTTGTCACAGCACTAGAAATGTATCTAAGACACTACATAAAGTGAGTAAGTAAAAGAGAACCAGTTCCACAAAGTTGTCTCTGACATCCACATATTCCCTGTAGCCTGAGCATACAGGAGTGCTTACACATAATTCTCATTCTCTCTCTCTCTCTCTCTCTCTCTCTCTCTCTCTCTCTCTCTCTCTCTCATACAAAAGAATCATCATGGTGTGGGGGATGACTGCAGTGTAAGATACTTGTGCATGGGCTTTGGGGATCGGGTGGCCTCTATAGCTTGAGGTGGAAGGACACTAAAGAGAGAATCTCATTTACTGCTGGACCAAGATTTCCCAAGCCAGAACCACTCTGGAATAGAGCCCCCCTCCTCCGCACAGGTAAAGACAAGGGGCTCATTCCTTCCACTCAGAAAGCCCCAGGCCCCCCTGATTGTTGAGAAGAAAGGAGAAGCCAAAAATGACATGCACAAAGTGTGTGTACAGGGCTCAGATCTTTATGTCTAGACCCTTGTACAATAGCCACGATGTGCTCAGAAGGACAGAGGCTGTGACGGGCTGGAGAATGGCCTTCAAAGACATCCACATCCTAATTCTGGGACCATGAACATGTGACCTCTGTGGCTAAGGGACATTGCAGGCATGGCTGTCAAAAAGATTCTAGGTTACTGAGCACAGTTTGCCACAGGGTCTTTGTGAGGAGGAGGCAGCAGGCTTGGGGAAGGGGCTCTGTGACCCCGCCTTAGAACTTCCCCAAACTGATTTGCAATAGAACATTATAAATATGATGGCGGGAAGTATAAATGCCTCTAGATTCTGGAAATGGCTGGGGAAGGGCCCTCTAGAATCTGTAGGGGAACGCAACCCACACGGACCTCCAGAACCACACCCTGGTCTATGTGCATTAGGAATTTTACACTGCCTTGATCATCACTGTGTTTCTGGCAAATGTGTCCCAGCAGCAGCACGGAACCAATACACACATGCTGGTGCCAGCAGCTGCCCTGGTTTTGATCCGGTGGGCCGTTTCTTTGGCTGACTACTGTTCCTCTTTCAGCTGGTGTGGCCCTGGCTAAAGAATGATTGCTATAGAAGGACGGAGGGCTCCTAAGAGCATATAAAATAGAAAGGTAGCATCTCCGGGCGTGGGGGTGGGGAACCTTTAGTTCCTGGAAGGGAGGCAGTTCCTCTGTTCTCTCCAACCCAGCACACATGTTGCAATGTGGTGTCCTAATCCAGACCTCTTCTGTGGCTTCCAGTCAGGCTGGCAGGGTAGCAGAGCCTCAGATGACTGTGACGAAGGTATGAGCCATGGCAGTACCCCTGAATATCAAGTGTATTTAGTGCTTCTCCAAGTCACGGCAAACGAGGGGATAGGATGCCTTTGTAATCCTAATCACAGCCCCTCATGCCTTGTGGACAAGCTTGGGCTGGCTCAGTTGCTCGAGATCCAGTTCTTCCAGTTAAAAGCTGAGTTGGCCCCGTGTGTCAGTGTCTTCACTGGGGGGTTCACCAGCTCCCACTTCCCTTCCTCTTTATTTTCTTCACAGAAGCACATTCCCAGACATGGGATCTGGAAAAGAGTTTAGAATGTTTAGAATGTTCTGTTACATGTCAATCAACATTGGGGTACTTTTCAAGCCCACTGACTATGCTTCTACATCATGGAAGTGGACCAGATGGTCCCAGGCTGCCAGGGCACCATAAAACCAATGTCAGCCTCCATCATGTTCCTTCCACCTGGGGATGATCAGCCCTCCCAACAAAGGGACCTTGGGTGAGATTAGTCATAACTTGGAGTGGGGCTGCTAAGCATTCTGGGAGCCATGGGTCAGTCCTTCTTTCTCACAGAATTACCAGGTCCACATGCCTATGGGGGCGGGGACCCTGCCAACTAGCTACAAAGTACCTCATTCCTGCCTCAGCTGCAGGCTCAAGATTGAGGTTTTTAGACCACAGAAGAAAATACGAAGTCAACCCTTGGGCCCCCATGCCTTCATCTGTAAGTGGACCTGCCAGGAGGGTCCTTGTGTCGAAGGCTTTTCTGTCTGCACAGCTTGCTTACCCCGCCTCACCCTCTTTTTTACATCTATGAATTCTTTGGTCAGACAAGATTTGCAAAAATCCCAAGATGCATGGAGGAGTCTGAGCAGAGGCTGCTGTGGACTCAGGGACCAGTCCATCCCAACTGCAGACAGGGACCATCAGGGTGTAGTGGGCTGGACAAAGAAAGGCCTTGGATATTCAGGGTCCTGCATGCTGATCCCCATTAGAAGGCTCATCATTCAACAGAGACCTTGGATAAATTTCTGATCTGCAGGCTGTTGAATTTGCGGTGGGGTGACTCTAAACGGTCAGCATAAGAACGTTCTGGAGTTTAGAAGTTTATAGGTATCGCTTTTTTTCCCCCTTGTCCTCATCCTCCTCTTCTCTACGCCTTCTTCCTTCTCTCCTCCCTCCTTTCCTCCGATTGAACTGGGGTTCGGCCCCTGTGTTTCTCAAACGGGGCTCAAACTCATTAGCTCATGTGGTCATCCCGCCTCATCTATAAGTCTATACCAGTCGAGTCAGGGCATGGGATCCCTGGTTAGTTGGAGAAAGAGAGAGAGAATACAAATGTGGGAGTCTAGCCCTGAGCAGGTCACCAGGGGAGAAAGGGCTGATCTCAGATGAACAAGTCATCACCTGGCCACCACCCTCTCTGTTCTGCTGAGGTGTGTTCAGTAGGTCACCTCTGCATGCTTGCCACCAGCCTGCCATTAGAGGTTTGCACCGTGCTGGCCCAGCACCTGGTCATGCTGACAGCTACAGGGAGTTCACATTTGTCCCTTGAGAGGTGACTCAGGAGGTGAGTGGGTGGAGGTCCCTTCTATCCAGCAGTACCCCTCCCAGAGGTACCCAAAGGGGAGAACCTTACTCAAACAGTGACCCCTGATTCCATACAGGACCTTAGTTCTATTAGAGCTGCAGGGACATGGGCTGTGGGCTGACTGAACAAATCTGGAAACTTCTTGACGTCACTGGCTGCAAAGAGCTGAGACTGCCGTGTGGGGATAGAATGGCGGGCCTGTCCCACAGCTCCTGCAGGTATGTTCTCCACGGGAGCAGGTGGGCACACTCGCATGGTTCTGCCAGCTCTGGTTTGGACACTTGTTTTCATTCTATAAAGAGTGCCATGACCCTGTGCCTGATTTACTTTGAGATAAAAGAAGCATAAGAGGGACACATACCTTTCTTACCAGCTGGGCAAAATCTCCACATTCCCTGGGTGGGAGCCCGAGGAGTGGCCTAGTGCAGGAGTCGAGTGCTGAGCTGTGGCTCACGATGAGGGTGATGCCTACTGTAGACAAAACACCTCGAGGTCAGAGCAGGCACAGAGAGCACTTTGTAAGATAGAGGGCTCCTCCAAGTCTTGCAGGTCCAGCTACCATGCCCCTGTGAGGTGGTGGGGTGGGAAGTAGTGTGGGTGGGAAAACTCAGTCGCTCATCCATGATTGAGAGTGTACCACCTCCCCACCTGGGGAGAGGGTGTAGCATCTGTGTGCCAGCTTCAAGGATGGCATAAGGGTGATCTGAGCCACTATCCTCTTGTGGCTGGCTGCCTAGGTCCTGTCAACCACAGGTGGGGTATGTGATGGCTGCCACCCAGCCCCTATCCAATCACTTTAGCTGGCTTATCACTCTGAGCCTGAGATAGTACCTGCTTTAGATAAGGGTTTGCAGTGTCCACAGGCTCAGGGAGCCTCCTCAGGTGACCTGATGGGCACCAGACAGCTGGAGAGTGGTGTGGGACCCAGCACCTCTATATGAGCTTTGTGCTGGACAAGGTGAAGCTGGGAGAGCTGGGAGCGTGGCTGGTGGTTAGGGCAGGAGGGCTGTGACTCCGCCTCACCTTCCCTAGGCATTGGCTGCTCCATCTTTCAGTCCTTCTGGGATTCTCTTGTTTCCTTCCAATTAACTCTTGCCTTTTAGACATGGATAATCTGTGAAGACCCTGATGGTCTCAAGGCCCATCAGTGCACAGCACCAGAGCATGCAGACCTGGGCTACATGGGGTATGTGTGTATGCATTCACTCCCTGTCATGGCGGAGAGGAGATACCATTGGCCAGAGCATGGGGGTAGGGAGGTGGGGACATTAACAGCTCAGAGTCAGCCAATCCCATCCCAGAGAAGCCCGAGGCTGGTCCTCCTCAGGTCTGTGGGACACTCACTGTCCTGTGGGCATGTGTTGATGATCTGCCCCATGCTCACGGCGCACCTTTCCACGTACTGGTCGTAGCTCTCGGCCGGCATGAGGGAGCAGCGGGGGAACGCAGGCCTGAAAGGACGATGGAGAGAGAGATGCCTGCTGTCTTAGAGCCTTCTGGTGACCCAGAGGGTGTGTGCTGGAGCAGCAGAGAGGGACCATGATCCTCTAGATGCCTGTCAGACAGGGCTCATGGGTTCATAGCCAGCACGGGCTTCCGGATGTTCTCTACATCAACAGGGGGCTGTGGTACCCACCCTCAGCATGGATGCTGACTGAGCAACAGGAATTCTGTACATCCCGGTCAGTCACCCCGGGGAAGGACAAAGACACTCCCCTTTACAAGGACCCTCTTCTGGATGAGGTCCATCTATGTTCATCCTCGCACGGCCAGTTTTAGGAGGAGCACCCCGTCTCCCATAGGTGGTCAGGTTCCCCAGCCTCCATTGCCCCTAGGTGATGTGTGTTCGCTGTAGTTGTCTTCACTAGGAGTCTCGTTGGCTTGGCTGAGCAAGACCACAACCCTCACGCCATTTCCCATGGCCTCCCTCCTGCTTGGGCTATACCCATAGCCCAATATACCTCACTCTACACTGCAGGGCTCCACCTCAGTAAGTAGACTTTCTTTAACATGAACTAGAGAAGCCTCCATAGCAGAGAATTGCAAGGTGCCTACCTGTAATCAGGGTCAACATTGAAGTGTGCCTCTTTCAGCTCCTCCAAGCTCAGGAAGGTCGGGGTGGCCTTGCTGGCTTCCCACTTCATCCATTCGAAGACTCCAGGCTCAACCCTTATTTTCAGCTTCTTCTCCAGTTTGAGTTCTGTGGTCAATGCAAAACAAGCATGAACGTTACCTAAAGACGTTTCTTCATAGCTAGGTCCACCATGCTGGTTAGTGGTTTTATCAACTCGACACAAGGCAGACCTCTGGGAAGAGGAACCTCAACTGAGAAAATGCCTCCATAAGATTGGTCTGTAGGCCAGTCTCTAGCTGTCCTGCAACTCACTAGGTAGAGTCCTTGAACTCACGGAGATCTGCCTGCCTCTGTATCCCAAGTGCTGAGGTTAAAGGCGTGCACCACTGTGCCCGTTTCCTTGATTAATTACTGATGTGGGAGGGCCAAAAGCACTGTGGGTGGTGCCGTGCTTGGACAGGCGATCCTGGTTGCTCTAAGAAAGCAGGCTGAACAAGCCACGAGGGTGGGGCAAGCCAGGAGTCAGCAGCGCTCCTCCATAGCTTCAGCCCCTGCCTCCAGGTTCCTGCTCTGAGCTCCTACCACAACCTCTCTGACTGATGGACGCTGACATGGAAGTGTAAGTCAAATATGCCTCTTCCTCCCCCAGTTGGTTTTGGTTAGTGTTTTATCACAGTAATGAAACAGCAAACTAGGACACCCACCGACCGATCCACGAGTCCAAGGAAACCCTTCACAAATGTGACTCTTTCCTGGCAAAGGTCATCCTGGGATTTAAGTTCAACTCTGCCATCTCTGAGACCTAAACCACCAGGCAGTTGTAGAAATCCAAGGACTGACACCATGTTGCCCACAGGATGGACCACGCTGCCTTGTTAGGGGGATACCATAGGCAGCAGGCTCACCCTAGGGTGTCACTCTAACTTCAAATACAGGTCACTCAACCCATGCCACAGCCTCACTCTTGATAGAATGATGTGATGACAGTGACAGTGGGGTACGTGACCGATGGGGCAGGAGGTAAGGGGTCGGAGAGAAATGTTTAGAACATTCTGATTGCTCACAACTTACCCTCCCCAAGCATTTTATATCCTGCCCCAAAGAACTGCCAAGTAAGACTGTGAATGGGATGAAAATGTTATGGAGAGGGGTTCAGATAGGGGGCAGGGCCCCTGCCTCCTGACTGCTCACCTTGGACAGGAGCATTGCTCTGCGGTGAAGAAAGAGGGCTTCCATCCCCTGCAGCAAACACTTCCATGACCCCCTAAATGTGGGCAGAACCCATGTGCCCACCAGCTGCCCAGGTGGCTATACCATCTTGCATGGCTGAGAGGATTTGCAAATGGCTTCCTGACAGCCAAGTGATGCCGGACAGCTCCCTCCGAGCATCGACCCTGCTCTGGGATGTCATGCATGTTGGATCTAGAAGGGTCCACAGCAGCCCCAGCTTTCTAGGCTTGCGAATGTTCCTTTCTAAGTACTGAGACACTTTGCAGAAAGGAACCACGGGGCAAAGTATGATGACAGACGTTGATCCTGTGACACCAGTGGTCCTACCATGGGTCCTAAAACCTTGGCAATCTAGGATGTTAGTGGTTCATTTCTTCCAGCAGCTCCTAGAAGGCAGTTTCTAACCGCCTCTTGGCTTAGATGTGGCCATTCCCTGACCATCATCTCATTCACCTCCAAGCCCTCTTTGCTCCCCACGGAGAGTGGTCTCAAGATCAAGCCAAAAGGAAGGCCTGCTGAACTTCTCACCCACCTTCCAGGATGTGCTTGGCTGTCTGCACACAGCGCAGGGCTGGAGACACAAAGACCGCTGTGACTCTGATGCCGCTGTCCAGCAGAGCCTCTCCTGGAAAACAAGGTAGGAAACAACCTTCACGCATCAGCCCAAGATGGGGGCTTACCTTGGTGGCAGACAGGGATGTATGGGGCGTCTACCCACTGCTGTACACACCTTGCAGGATCCCCCACCAGGTCAGGGTAGAAACTGCAACTGTGACCAGCAATCACTCTTGTGGCTACATTACACTGTATGGTGGAGGGGGATGGCCCAGGGGTCAGTGAGCCAGTAGGTAGTTGGAGGTTCCTCCTCACTGGCCACAGAGCAGGAATGAGAGGAAACCAAAGGGGGATGTACTTGGCATGTGACCCATATTCCTTGGCTGTGTTAAAAGATGGAGGGGCCCATGTTACAAGGCATGGGTGTGACCTCAGAAGCAGAGAGTGGCCAATAGCAGCCAGGGAAGGCCCCAGTCCTGCACCCCTGAGGACGTGAGTTCTAATCATAGCCTGGGTGAGTCTGGAAGGAGCCATGGGCTCCAGATAGAAGTGACTCCATGGACTGAGAGCCCACCATTTCCTGCTCAAGTTAGATCTGCACTGTAGGCTTAATAAGGACATTGCTTTATACCTTCATGGTCATCTAGTTGGTCACTTCAAGGCCAGCCATGGCTTGTGGAATGATAGGCTGTAATCCAACCATGTTTTCTTTGTGACACCAGAAGTGACTTGTCACCCATGCAAGATACATACACATTGAGAGCTGCTCAAACATCTCCATAAGTATTTAGGCAAGAAGACAGGACTTCTGGGACACACATACATGTCACATGCAGACACATGTGTGCATTGCCCTGAGGGAGAAGGGACCCTGTTGGATTGTGTGTGGCTGGTGTATCCCAACTTTAGAGCCAACCATTGTCTCACTGGGAGCCTGAAACAGCCACAGTATGAACGCGGCATCCCCATCCAGAGAGCTGGCAGGGAAGCATTGTGTGTTCATGCAGGGAGAGGAGCAGGAGAGCTGGTTCTACTGGGTTCCTTAACTAACCAGCCCAGAGACTGGGATGCCCGTTTGACCCCTTAGGCTCAGCTTCCTAAATTTATAAAATGCAAAGCAGACGAACTCAACAATCTCATCAGCTCCCCAAATTAGATCTCATGGGAGGAGAATACCCAGTCATTAACTCAAAGCTCTGAGGGACAGCTCAATATAACCCGTGAGGGTGTGTGTGTATGGAGGTCAGAGGTCAACCTCAAAAGTCATCCTCAGGAATGCTGTCCACCCTTTAAGATAGCATTTCTCACTGGCCTGGAAAATCACTGTGTAGACTAGGCTGACTGGCCTAGGAGCTGGCTTGCTAGGGAGCAGCAGCCTGTCTCCATGTCCCTAGCACAGGGAATATGAGTGCACACCACCACACCCAGCTTTTTTCACGTAGGTTCTGAGTATCAGATCCAGGTGCTTCTGCTTGCACAGCAAACACTTGGCCGACTGAGCCGACTCCCCAGCTTGGTGTTAATTTTACCAGTGATGCTCTTGGTGCATCTGGTTTTTATTGATTTTTCCTCTCCCTACAGTGTCCCCCTCCCTGTATTTCATTGCTTATATCACCAACCATCCACTACTGGATCAGACTGCTACACTTTTGGTCACTAGCTGTGTGACCCTGGGTAAATCATCTAACACATCTGTGGAGGTTTGAATGAGAATGCCCCATCCCCACTCATATATTTGAATATTTGGGCCCCAGTTAGTGGAACTGTTTGGGAAGGATTAGGAGGTGTGGCCTTGTTGGAGGAGGTGTGCCACTGGAGGTGGGCTTTGAGGTTTCAAAAGCTCATGTCAAGTCCAGGCTCCCTCTGCCTCCTGCCTGTGGATCGGGAAATAAACCCTCAGTTACTGCTATAGCGCCATGCCTGCCTGCCTGCCTGCCTGCTCCCTGCCATAATGTTCATGGGCTAACCCTCTGAAACTATAAGCAAGCCCTCAACTACATGCTTCCTTTTATAAGTTGCCTTGGCCATATCTCTTCACAGCAATGAAACAGTCACTAAGACAATCTCTGTGTCCCTGTATGGGCAGAGTATGGAAGGCATCAGTACTGATGTCAAAGGATGCATAGCAGGGGCTCAGTGTGCACAGCTAAGATCCTTATTATCACTTTCTGGTGGGAGCCCTCTAAAACATACCTGTGATGATGTATTGTATACCCTAATAAAATTTGCCTGAAGATCAAAGGACAGAACAAGCCACTAGATTAAACATAGAGGCCAGGCAGTGGTGGCACATGCCTTTAATCCTAGCACTTGGGAGGCAGACGGATCTCTGTGAGTTCAAAGCCACCCTGGACGACATGAGATTGACTCAGTCTAGGAGAGAAACAGAGCCAGGCAGTGGTAACACACACCTGTAATCCCAGCACTTGAGATCTCACGCCTTTAATCCCAGTATGTGGGAAGTCACACGCCTTCAAGCCCAGCAATAGGAAGTAAGTAATATGGTGGGCAGAGAAAGGTCTATAAGGCGCGAGGAGACAGGAACTAGAGGTTTTTTTCAGGCTGAGAAGTCCTAGAGGTAAGAGGTGTCTGTGGTTTGTTCCGTTGTCTCTCTGATCTTTCAGCAATTACCCCACTGTCAGGCAATGGGTTTTTATTATAAGACCTATTAGAATTCGAGCTACACATACCAGCAAGTCTGGCCTGGAAAATTCCACAGGATGATAAGGGCGGATCATTTTCAAAGTCTTTGATACCATTGCTCCTCCTGGGCAGGCTGCGGGGGAAGTTCAGGTCTGGCCTGTAGTATTTTCCTAAAGTAGAAACAAGTGGCAGACATCTGGGACCACTGAGTCAGATCCATTTGTCCCTCAAGACCCTAAAACCGAGATCCACGTGGGAAGGGTATTGCCTAAGTCCTTGCCAATGTTGTTGTTTCTAGAATGTTCTCTGTGATGTGGATTCAATTCATGGAGCAAATATTGCTCTGCAGGCCTGTAACATATTCTCAAATGCAGAGCACATAGGTTTGAGCCCCAGGGACTAGGAGCCTACTTCATCCTCTCAGCCCTCGTCACTCACACAAGGGAGAGGAAGCATGTCTCTCCAAGATAGGCTTCTGAGTGGCTATCAGTTAACTGGGGGCAGTATGAAGCCTCCTGGGTGTATTGCTGATGTTGGGACAGTACACACTTGGCTGGAGGTTCCCCACCTTGGGAACTCTTCAGTCAGGTGCTTAAATGTAGGACCAGAAAACAGGGGCTGCATGACACTGTGGTCCCCTTGAATTTGACATTGACCTCTCAGATCTGTCAATCAGGTAGGAATTCTGACACTTAGCTATGAGCTGTGGGACCAGAAACAAGTGACTGAACCTCTCTCATCATAGAAAAGGGGAAACCAGAATTGTCACAAGTCACTGGACTGGTGCCAAGAGCCTGGCTCAGACATATGGCCAATGTGTATGTGGGTGGGTGTCCATACCCACCCAAGTGACCCCAAAGCCATCTCCCAGCAGCAGCTGTGCCATGGCTACTCTAGAGGACAGTACTGCTGGGATCTAGGGCCCCTCAAGGACACAGAGACAGTCTGTTTAGAGTCATCTGGACTCAACCTACCATCA
>CABHPP010117602.1:20050-40176 GCA_902168425.1 Peromyscus attwateri | reverse complement strand
CTTTCTTTCTTTCTTTCTTTCTTTCTTTCTTTCTTTCTTTGTGGTGGTATTGTGTTCCCCAAAATATTGTGTACCTTAATAAACTTATCTGGGGTCAGAGACAGAGCAGCCACAATATTAAACATAGAGGTTAGGCAGTGGTAGCACACCCTTTAATCCTAGCATTCCAGAGACAGAAATCCATGTGTTCAAGGATACACCCAAGCATGGTGACCAACGCCTTTAATCCCAGAAAGCAAGCCTTCAATCCCAGGGAGTGGTGGTAGAAAGCAGAAAGGTATATAAGGCGTGAGGACCAGAAACTAGAGGCTTTTGCCCTGGAGAGGCATTTGCCCTGGAGAGGCATTTGGCCTGGAGAAGCATTTGGGCTGGTTAAGCATGTGGCTGGTTAAGCATTCAGGCTTCTAGCAGCAGTTCAGCTGAGACCCATTCTGGATGAGGACTCAGAGGCCTCCAGTCTGAGGAAACAAGACCAGCTGAGGATCTGGCGAGGTGAGATAGCTTTGGCTTATTTGGTGTCTCTGACCTTCCAGTGTTCACCCCAATACCCGGCTTAGGTTTGATTTTCTTAATAAGACTTTTAAGATTCATGCTACATTTCTTTCTTTCTTTCTCTCTCTCTCTCTTTCTCTCTCTCTCTCTTTCTTTTCTTTCTTTCTTTCTTTCTTTCTTTCTTTCTTTCTTTCTTTCTTTCCTTTCTTTCTTTCCTTTCTTTCTTTCTTTCCTTTCTTTCTTTTCTTTCTTTCTTTCTTTCTTTCTTTCTTTCCTTTCTCTCTCTCTCTCTCTCTCTCTCTCTCTCTCTCTCTCTCTCTCTCTCTTTCTTTCTTTTCTTTCTTCCTGTTCTTCAGGGATAGTTCATAGTGTCAGTAGATGTTAAATTATAACCCTGAAAGCTTAGAATTATAGTAGAGCAAAGAATAAGACCCAAGCCCTCTTGTTTGCCTATGTGGTCTATTCCATGAGTTGCCTATGTCTCCTCAGACTTGTTTTCATATTATAATCATTTATTATATCTGTCTTGATATAACAAAGATAGTCATGCTACTGTTGCTCAAATCAATTCCAAATACATAGCACATAACAGGGGCCACATTACCTAAGAAGAGCTCATCAGAACTACAATGGTGGAGAAATAGGTCGGTGAAGCAAACAGGCCAGGTACATGCAAGACTCTGGGTTCAATCTCAGAGCGGGGAAAAGGGGAGGAAATGTGGGAGGAAGAGAGAAGGGGAAGAAAGGAGAGATGGAGGAAGAGAGGGAGGAAGAGGTGGAGGAGAGGGAAGAGAAAGAGAGAGAGAGGGAGGAACATGGGAGAGAGGAGGGAAGAGAGAAAGAGAACTATTAATGACCTAATTAAAATCATGTGGGAATCTAGCCAGCAGGAAAAAAAAATGTGCTTCTAAATACTGCCTAATGAGATTTCAAGACTGCTCAATGATAGAAGAAGAAATTGGGGCGCACACATGTTAGGCTATCCAGGGTAAGACAGCATTGCACAGTTCAGAATTTAATTTAATTTAAACCCAGTGTGCAAAGTGTGAAATTAAGCCTCTAAAAGGAAAGTTCTCCTTAGAAGAGGAGATGCAGCACTGTAGCTAAACTCTACTGAAGAAGCTGAACAGGAGCAACTTGTCACCTGTAAAGCCCATAGAACTCCTGTCTCAGGAGACTCTCAGGAGGACACAGGCAGCACAGGGAGTTCTTAGCTCCTAGTAGCATTTAAAAATGGTATCAGCATTATTTTATATTCCAAAGGAATCATAATATGTGTTCCTTTGTGGTACCACATTTGTCAATTTCATGTTTGGATGAGCAATTGCTAACATTAAACCATGCCTTGGATTGAAAAACCTATTTATTGATTTATTTATTTATTGAATAGCCTGTGTATTAAGAGGTTGTTACTAATTGTGTTTTAAAATACAGACTTACAACTACACTTTATTTTTTAGTGTGTGTGAGTGTATGTGTGCATGCATGCACACACGTGCTTCAGCTTATAGGAATGGAAGGCAGCAACCTGTGGGAGTTGGTTCCCTATTGGATCACTATGGGTCCTTGAGATCAAACTCAGAGCATCAGGTTTGACAACAAAGCTCCTTCACCTACTAAGCCCTTAAATGTGGATGTTTAGGTGGCCAGTTTGATAAAATTAAAACATCAAATTAATTAAATTAACACATTAAATTATTATATCAACTGATGTGTAAATCTAATCATTCTTATCAATAAAAACCAGAAGTCAGATATTGGGGTAAAAACCTGAAAGATCAGAGAAGCAGAGGAACAGCCACCAGTGACTTCCTACATCTTCTGTTCCTCTGACGAAAAGGGCAGAGAACCCCACCTTACCACTTCCTCTCCCTCTCTCTATGTCCTCCAAACAAAAATGATTGGCTAGTGGCTAGCTCCATCCTCTGACTCCAAACAAGCTTTATTTATCAGAACACAATCAAAATATCACACCACATTTCTCCCTTTTTGTCTAAATAAAAAGCACAGGTATTAACTAACATAGTAAACACATATACAGTGAGTACAATAACTATATACAAATATATATATATATATATATATATGAAATAATTACATTAACAATGTCTAGTCCATTAGCATTTGACAAATTCAGAGAAAATACTTCATTATCTATCCTATCTTGGTGAGACCAAAGTGTTGTACCTAATTCACTTTTTATCCTAACTTGCATTACCAACCCAAAACTATCTTCTTATGTCTCTCAACCTTATACAATTTATACTTCTTTTGTGAATTTGTCAACAAGGAAAACTATAACTATCTAGTCTTCATCTCCACCAGAGACCCGAGAAGGATGTAATATTACCTGAGTAAACAGGAAGTGCAAACAACTTCCAAAACTAAGAAATGAAAGAAACAGCTGGCTGCCTGGACAGTTACCCAAGGTTCCTTTGTAACATCGGAGCATCCATCTTTGGCCTGCAGGCCTAGAATATCTGACAGACTTTTCTGAGAAGCAGGATTTTTGAAGGGCTGTCCCATCTTGTTCTGGAAAGTTTCTGGGGTCACTTTCTTTTGTGTCCTGCTTGTCCAATTTGGACAGCATACTGAGCAGTCAAAGCAAGGGCACTTTCTTTGCCCACATGGCTAGCTTTTGCCACAAAGAAAGTGAACTCCATATGGAGTTTCTTCAGTGCCCATTATCCTCTCTGAAGTAGATTGGTGCTGCCAGGAGCAGACATGTCTCATTGTCATAAAAAAAGGACCTATGTTATTAAAACATCTTAAATGCCATATTCTGTAGATCTCTGAAGTGTTTGAAGACCACCTGTCTATCTAAAAATATCTCTATTTAACTTGAAAACATACCTAACATGACTACAGGTTTGATTATAATATGTAGCTAACTACTAACCTGTATTTCTTTATTATCCTAAATAGTTTGAAATAATAACTTTCAAGGACTAGAAATTTACATCATATTGTTAAATGTGCCATATAGGTACAATATCTTGAACAAGAGTGGAAACATATGTACAGTAGTTCTAACAAAAATAACCTTAAATTTGTTTCAATCTACAAAAATATCTTAAACAAGAGTGGAAACATATACAGTATAACAAAAATAATCTCAAATTTGTATCAGTGGAGTACTACTCAGCAGTAAAAAACAATGACATTGTGAAATTTGTAGGCAAATGGATGGAACTAGAGAATATCATCCTGAGTGAGGTAACCCAGACTCAGAGGGATAGACATGGTATGTTCTCACTCATAAGTGGATACTGGATGTAGAACAAAGGATAACCAGACTACAACCCACTTGTCCAGAGAAGCTAGCTAACAAGGAGGACCCAAAGAGGAACACATGGGTCACCCTGGAAAGGAGAAATAGATGAGATCTCCATCAATATATAAAAATCCATATCAATGTAAAAATTTTAAGATTAGTAGTTGCTTTTTGGTTTAAAAGTAGATTCAATAATCTACCCTTTTATCCTATCATTTCTATATCCCCGTTTTTCTTTACAGAACAAGATCCCTGAATCTAATCTCCTTTTTTCAGCTTTTTTTCCTGACCATTACCAATAACAACTTGTAACCAACCCCCCCTAAATCATGACAAATATCCATAACCCATTGAACAACCAAAAACCACCCACCTTCCTCTTGGGAATGCAGTCATCATGTTCTTAAAGTTACTTCCTGCTGTCTGGGGGTGATAGCATCTTTAGAGGACTCTGAAAATAAATGGGATAATTGTCAAGTCATGGGAGAGCTAGCTGTATCATTTGTTGTCCAGTCTCTGTAATGGGAAAGTGCAGGGCTTATCTCAAGTTCTGGCTAGTGTAGTCTGTGAGGCTGGACCACCTCAGCCAGCCACCTTGAAATTGTCCTGAGCAGTTTGTAGTCCAAAGGCAATCTTCCGGTGGCATTTGTCAGGTTAGTGGTGTTACCACAGAGTCCCAGTGGATTATTATTGTGGGGCCCCATCCTCCTTTTGGAGACTTCAAAGGTCACTGTGAGGCATGGTCATGGTTCACTGAAGAAAACTTAAATATTTCAAATGTCATATTCATCAGATCTCAAAGAGGTTAAAGGACCATAATTTGTTATGTACATCCATAGTACAAAAACTTAATTCCTAGTTATCTGATAGATACTCAAACCCAAAATTATGTACAGGAAGCTAGATGAAGCCTTTTCCTTGAATTAGTATTCTATATGACCATTAATATCTTGACAAAAAGTTTAATATATATACTAACTTTATAAATTTTGAGATAATATTTGTACCTTAAGAAAAGTTTTAACAGTGTCAAAATAAAACCAAAGGATTATGATATTAGTAGTAATAGAATGGTCCCTTAATTTTGGTTTTTCTTCTGTCCCATATCAGGTGGCTCTTCTGACATGAGACTGAGATTTTGGATTTTTCTTTTAATAAGCATGCTTTGGTTTAGAGAAGGAGAGAGCCATGCTTCAATGCCAAAACCAGCTTAAATTTTTAATTGAACTGGGCTACAAAAAGATCATTTGCATTATGCATCTGTAGAGAACAGCAGAAACAAACATTTGGGAAGATTTATGAAATTTTATCTTGTTGTAAATTTGATATACCAAATAGGCCAATTTACTCTTTTTCTTGGGACATTTTCTCTTGATAACTTGTCCTTTTTCTTCAGATGTCTCCTCCTCAGTGAGTTTGCTTCTTTTTGTTCTAGAGCTTTCAGGTGTGCTGTTAAGTCACTATTGTGAGATTTCTCCACGTTCTTTTTGTAGGCACATAGTGCTATAAAATTTCCTCGTAGCACTACTTTCATAGTGTCCCATAAGTTTGGGAATACTGTGCATTCATTTTTATTGAATTGTAGGAAGTCTTTAATTTCTTTATTTCTTCCTTGACCCAGTGGTGATTCAGTTGCGCATTGTTCAATTTCCATGAGTTTGTAGGCTCTCTGCAATTTGTGGTGTTGTTGAATTCTAACCTTAAAACCATGATGATTTGATAAGATACAGGGGGTTATTCTAAATTTTTGTATCTGCTGAGGTTTGCTTTGTTACCAAGTATGTGGTCAACTTTACAGAATGTTCAATGAGGTGCTGAGAAGGAATATTCTTTTTTGTTTGGGTGACATGTTCTATAGATGTCTGTTATGTCCATTTGAGTCATAACATCTATTAATTCCCTTATTTCTCTGTTAATTTTCTGTCTGGCAGACCTGTCCAGTGGTGAAAGTGAGGTGTTGAAGTCTCCTACTATTAGTGTGTGGGGTCTGATGTGTGATTTAAGCTTTAGTAATGTTTCTTTTACAAATGTGGGTGCCCTTGAACTTGGGGCATAGATGTTCAAAATTGATACTTCATCTTGATGGATTTTTTCCTGTGATGAATATGAAATGTTCTTCTCAATCTCTTTTGATTGATTTTAGTTTGAAGTCTATTTTGTCATATATTAGGATAGCTATACTAGCTTGTTTCTTAGGTCCATTTGTTTGGAAAATCTTTTCCCAACCTTTTACTCTGAGGTAATGTGTCTTTGAGGTTAAGGTGTGTTTCTTGTATACAGCAGAAGGTTGGGTCCTGTTTTTGTACCCATTCTGTTAGCCTGTGTCTTTTTATAGGCAAATTGAGGCAAATAATATTGAGAGAGATTAATGACCAGCGATTGTTAATTCCTGTTAATTTTGGTTTTGCTAGTAGTGGTGGTAATGTGTATGTGCATTTCCCTTCTTTAGGATTTGCTGGTGTGAACTTATCTATTGGCTGTGTTTTCATGGGTACAGCTAACTTCCTTAGGTTGGAGTTTTTCTTCTAGTACTTTTTGTATGGCTGGATTTATGGATAGATATTGTTTAAATCTGGTTTTCTCATGGACTATATTGTTTTCTCGGTCTATGGTGATTTAAAGTTTTGCTGGATATAGTAGTCTGGGCAGGCATCCATGGTCTCTTAGTGTCTGTAGAACATCTGTCCAAGATCTTCTGGCTTTCAGAGTCTCCATTGAGAAGTCGGGTGTAATTCTGATTGGTCTGTCTTTATATGTTACTTGACCTTTTTCCTTTGCAGCTCCTAATATTCTGTCTTTATTCTGTATGCTTAGTGTTTTGATTATTATGTGGCAAGGGGACTTTTTTTGGTCCAGTCTATTTGGTGTTCTGTAAGCTTCTTGTACCTTTATAGATATGTCTTTCTTTAGGTTGGGAAAGTTTTCTTTTATGATTTTGTTGAATATATTTTCTGTGCCTTTGAGCTAGAATTCTCCTTCTTTTATCCCTATTATTCTTAGGTTTGGTATTTTCATGGTGTCCCAGATTTTCTGGATGTTTTGTGCTAAGAATTAGTTGGGTTTAACATTTTCTTTGACTGATGAATCTATTTCCTCCACTGTATCTTCAAGGCCTGAGTTTCCCTATTTCTTCTCTAGTATTCTGTTTGTTATCCTCACATCTTTAGTTCTTGTTTGTTTACCCAGATTTTCCATTTCCAGATTTCCCTTGATTTGTGTTTTCTTTATTGGCTTTATTTCAATTTTCAAGTCTTGAACTGTTTCCTTCACCTGTTTGATGGTTTTTTCTTGGTTTTCTTTAAGGGATTTATTGATTTCTTCCAATTTTTTGTTTGTCTTTTCCTCCATTTCTTGAAGGGAATTTTTCATTTCCTCTTTAATGGCCTCTATGGTCTTTATAAAATTATTTTTAAGGTCATTTTCTTCTGTTTCATCTGCATTGGGATGATCATGTCTTGCCGTTGTAGAACCACTGGTTTCTGGTGGTGTCATATTTCTCTTTATGTTGTTGAGTGTATTCTTACACTGCCAACTACTTATTTTTTCCTTCAATTGGTGCAGATGGAGTCTGTATCTCTAGGGGTCACTCTCCCTCCAATTATTACAGGTGGGGCCTGTGGCTCTTGGGGTCGCTGAGTCTTTGGGGATCACTGTGGCTTTGGGGGTCAGTGAGGCTTTGGGGGTCACTGAGGCATCAGGGGATGGGTGGGGAGAAGAATGCTTTCTGCCTACTTGATGGGGGCTCTTCCTCCCAGGGACTGTTTCCCATAGTACCTATTAATAATTTCCACAGAAACATATGTCAGTTTATGGTTTGTTTCTGAGATTGGAAGAATGTGAATCTGGGTATTCCATTGATGTAACAAATTGTGTCCCCACAAATTCATTACTCTATTAGCCACTCAATTAGTCTTTAATTTTCCTCTTTGTCCTTAAGGCCTTATACCTTCAACCCATCTTATACTTTGTTTTACCTGAGATAAAGTTCCAATCCCTTAAAGCTAAATGTTTACTTCCTGATGAGGATAGTTTGGATGACAAGATTTCAGTGCTATTGTTACATCTCTCTCTGTGTCTGTAAGACCTTCAATTACAATGTCATTTATTTGTAGTTTTAGCTTTGGCCTTTGATCATGTATAGAATTTGCCAAAATATTTGCTTTATAGTTTCTCCTAAAAATTTTGTTTTATCTTCTAAAGCTGTTCTATCATCCAGAGCAATGTGTGTGTGTGTGTGTGTGTGTGTGTGTGTGTGTGTGTGTGTGTATAAAACAATAGGCATTAGGTCCTTTAATTGCTCTGGAGAGGATTTTCCCCCATGGTAACAGGGAATGACTAAACCAAATTTGACATGGGGGCCTGAGAGGGGCCTCCAAGACATTTCCCAGTTGCAAAGGGTTATCTTATCTGTCCCTTGCTGATCTGCATTCATTGGTCCAATATTGGCCTTTGTCACACCTTCTGCATCCTCCAGAATTCAAGGGCCTTCTGTTTGGATTAGAAGAAACATTATTTCTAGAAATGCCCTGTCTATAATCCCTTTTTAGGTGACTTTGTTTGCCACAGTTAAAACACTTGACATTTTGATTTTTCTTCAAGCCTCTGGAAATCACCTTGTCCTCTTCAAGCATCATCATGGTTATGAGATTCAATATTGATTGTATCTCAGATACATTCTTCTATGGGTGCTGATCTTACCTTTAAAGAACTAATGACCCTTTTACATTGTGAATTAGCTTTCCAAAAGCCAAAGATTCAATTATTGTATGTCTAGCTTCTGAATTTGGTATCATTCTATTTATAGCTGAAGTCAATCTTTGTAAAAAATCAGTGAAGGTTTCTTTTGGGCCCTGCATAACTTTAGTAAATGACTCAGTTCTCTTTCTGACTTTTTCAATTCTGTCCCAAGCATTCAAAGCTGCTGCACTACATACAGCCAGGGTTTTCTGATCATATAGAGATTGTCTTTGTTCGTCAGTATAATTGCCCTCTCCAAGAAGTTGGTCCTGGGAGATTTCAATACCTCTAACCCTACTTCATTGTTCAATGGTCCTAGCCTCATCTTTCCACCAGATCCTCCACTGTAATTGAGGACCAGGTTCCAATACTGCTATACCCAAGTCTTTCCAGTCTTGTGGGACAATTCTGTTACTAGTTGACCATAAATTTAACATCTGCTTCACAAAAGGTGAATGCACATCATATGAGACTATGGCTTCCTTAAATCTCCTCAAATCAAACATTTCAGCTCTTACATAGCCTTGGAGATACCTGTCATTTGGCAGTTGTTCCCATAAGGTGACTGGATGAATTACAGTTAGTTGTTTGATAACCTTGAGCTGTTCTTCTCTTATTTTATAATGTAATGGTATGGTTCCTCTGTCTTTGTCTGAATATCTCTATTATCTGTTTTAGTACATTTTTCTAAGGCTTGTAACTTATCAGTCAAAAATGGCAATATTTTCTCTAGTAACTTTTTCTAAGGCCTGTATCTTGACACTCATATCAACCATTTTTTTAGAGATAAAATAATAATTATCAAACCAATAATGATTATAATTAACATTATGTAAATCAAGTTTAATTATCCCCTCATTTAATTGTTCCATTTTTAAACCATTCATTGTGTAATCATACAGACATTTAACTCCCTCCATCATAATAGTGTTTCCCATTTTTAAACATGGGAAAAAACTCTTTTTTTTAAAAACTAATTCCCCCTTTTATGATTGTCTCACCAATTCTGCTGACAATGATGGTGAAGTGTGGTACTGGCTGCCACTATGTAGCATGTCTGAGCAGAGAACACAGGCAGTGCACCGCCTGGCAGAGGACAGCTGCCATTGATCACGTATCAGCAGCCTGACAAGGTGGTTCAGGGAAAGCCCACAACCCCCGGGGAAAAAAGGAGCCAAAGAGCCAGCCATCAATATGGGTAAATGTGCAAAAGCAGTATGTGTGACTGGTGGGAAGTGAAAGTACGAAGCTGTCTGAAGACAGAGCTGGCCAGTGGTTGAGAGGCTAACTCCGTCAGTGTTTGGAGCCCAAGTGCCTGTTTTGTTTGGGGCTTGTGGAGATGGTTGTAGAGGCTGCAACAGGAAAATCCCAGACTTGCTCAGAGGGCTTAGGGAAGAAAGGGAAAGCCAGCTGGTGATGTGTGACTCCAGCAGGTGCAGTTCCCAAGTGCAGTTCCAGCGTATGCTGGTAGCTGCGAAGCCACTGGCAAGCAGCTATTTCGTGAATTTGTGCCCCTAAAGTTGGACACCAGATGATGTATGTGTAAATTTAATTAATCTTATTAATAAAAACCAGGAGACAAATATCGGGGTAAAAACCTGAAAGATCAGAGGAGCAGAGGAGCAGCCACCAGTGACTTCATACCTTTTCCGTTCCTCTTACCAAAAAGGCTGAGATCTTGTCTCAGCCTCACCTTACCACGTCCTGTCCCTCACTCTACAGTCCTTCAGACCTCTATGGTTAGCCAGTGGTTAGCTCTGACTCCAAGCAAGCTTTATTTGTCAGAGCACAATCAAAATATCACACAACAATCAACTGCAATGTTTCAATTCCATTTACAGCTGAAAACCTACATGCTTTGTATGCTTTTTGTTTTTTCAATTTGAAGGATGTGGAGTACTTAGAAAACTTTAGTTCTTGATGTGTTTCAACTATCAACTTAGATTAATTTTAAAATATATTTTCATCAAATAGAAGTTGGTTGTGTTATTTTTGTTACTGTATTGATGACCAGATTTAAAATTATATCCATCCTGAAGTCAATAAAAATATTTTTTCATTCTTTTAAACCATTTAATTCCTGTGAACAATATAATAGATGATTTTATGTTTTTCAAAACTTTACATCCTTATTGCCCAGACTTAAAACAAAAAACAAACAAACAAAAAAAAACCCCACTGGATCTGACATATAGCTATAAAGGTATATCTGACCTGGGATAGTTATGCTATTTATAGGAAACTTGGCTTCCTACTACCATGCAGCAACAGTGCCACCTTTTGTTTATTTCAGTACCTAAGCTTCACTAAATGGTTGGCTCACTATGGCTGACTTTCACTGAAGGAAATAAGAGACAGGAGGATCTTGAGCTGGGAGTTCTCAGTGGCGTCTGCCTTCATCATGTAATGTTGTCATTCTAAACTCCTTTTGTCAATATACCACCTCTGTAAATTGATAACCAAGGCCTTTGAAGTTCTAATTAATCTATTGAAACATTTATAATTGTTATCTGTATATATATATGATAAAGTACTTGCTGTGATTTATTTTTTTAGGAGAGAGCTGCACTATGAAGCACTGTGTATACAAGTCATAAAGTCTTTGAAACAAAATATCACATGTTCTATATAGTATAATTATATTTTGTAGTTATATAAAATAAGCATTTTAAGATATAGTGCAAAATAAACATGTTAATATATATAAGAGTTTTCTGTTCCCACTTACAAGTGAATCTGTTATGTGAACATGCACGTTGCCCTAAACAAATTTGGAAATTATGTGAATGTTCAAATACTGACCAGTTCCCAAGGATATAGATCAAAGCACTGACTTTTAATCATAAACACAAACTTGCATTTCTATGTCTATGGAGGTTTCATCATCTACTGAACATTTCACTATAATATTTTCTTAGTACACATTAGGTAGAGTAAAAACCCAAAGGAACTTACAAAAAGGGCTTCCTAAGCTCATTTCATCAACAGGTAGTCCCCAGCACTTCTTCCCCACAAGGGATGTATGAATTGATTCCTCCAGGGCTTCCTAATTACGGGCACATACCCATGAGGTCACACCTTCCATAACTTTGAGTCAGTAAGATGGTTTCCAGTTCACAGCTTATTCCCATGTATGTTGCCAACACATGCAGATTCCTTGCAAGCCTTGCACACTAAATTAAGCAACCTGATAATGACTGCATCCTTTGAATTAATCAACTAGATTTAAAGGACACAGCATGAATACAGGCAAGTTTTACATTTTATCAGCATCGAGAGGAAAGATGTATATAAGAGCAAAGGTCTTTGTATACTATTGATATCAAAATGGTGTTAATCCAAACTTAATTGTTATAAATGAAAATTTTTAATTATTTAATCTTATCCATGAATACCACTAAGAAAATGAAAATGAACAGAAAACAAATGACCTGAGAGAATTAAAATGCTATAGATGTAAGTATGGTTTTGAAGCAAAAGAACGTAATAACAAGATTAGAAGAACTGAACAAGATATGAAATATGGAGTAAAATAAATATCAAAGTAGAAGACATAAATCCTCTCTTTCGGGCAATTATGTTTAATGTAAATTAAATGTGATTTACTATAAAATATGATCCAACTTTATATATTTATAAGTAGGGCATCCTTTAATTTCAAATATATAAATAGTTTTAAGAAAGAAGAATACATTACAAATAGTAACCCATATAACTTGGAATGGTCATACTAATGTCAAAGATAGATTTTAAAGAACCAAACAGGTATATTAGTTGTTTTATAATGCTAAAGAGACCACATAGTCATAAAACAAAACCATTATAAACATATGAAGCTAACATCAGTGTCTGAAATGCATGAAACACAACTAGTATTGAAAGAAGAAACAGCTAACTCTACAGAGAGTTGGAAATTTAAATACTGCACTCTAAGTAGTGGAAATAAATTTAAACAGAAAATTAGGATTATAAAATGCTTGAAGCATATGACAAACCAACCTGTCCTAAGATCAGACTTCTCCACTCAGGAGTAACGAGAATACATGCTGTTCTCATGACCACTGGAATATCTGGAGGGTGGCAGCAAATGAAGCTGTGCCATGAGTCTAAACAAATGGCAAAGAATAAAAACAATGCAGCTATGTTCTCTAAGCACAATTGAAGAAAACTAGAAACCAGTAAGAGATAAATGCAGAGATTTCATAGATGTGTAGAAAGCAACATGGTCTCAACATAATTGTCTACATTAAAAACAACAACTGAAAAATGGAGTCTAGAGAAATGGCTTAGGAGCTTAAGAACACTTACTACCCTTGCAGAGAACCAGGATTCAGTTCCTAGCACTTACGTGTAGCAAAAATCTTAAAAGTTCTTATTAATAAAATCAAACCTGAGGCCAGTTATTGGGGTGAACACTGGAAGATCAGAGAGCCAGAACAAGCCACAGCTATCTCACCTCGCTGGATCCTCAGCTGGTCTTGCTTCCTCAGACTGGAAGCCTCTATGTCCTCATATCCAAATGACTCTCAGCTGAACTGCTGCCAGAAGCCTGAATGCTTAACCAGCCCAAATGCTTCTCCAGGCCAAATGCCTCTCCAGGGCAAATGCCTCTAGTTTCTGGTCCTCACGCCTTATATACCTTTCTGCTTTCTACCACCACTCCCTGGGATTGAAGGCTTGCTTTCTGGGATTAAAGGCGTTGGTCACCATGCTTGGGTGTATCCTTGAACACATGGATTTCTGCCTCTGGAATGCTAGGATTAAAGGCGTGTGCTACCACTGCCTAACCTCTATGTTTAATATTGTGGCTGTTCTGTCTCTGACCCCAGATAAGTTTATTAGCGTACACAATATTTTGGGCAATACAATACCACCACACTTACGTGATGGCTCACAACTGCCTGTAACTCCATCTTCAGGAAATCTGATGCCTTCTGATTTCTCAGGGCACCTATATACACAAGTGTCACACACACATGCATATAAAATAAATAAATCTTTTTAAAGGAACAAACTGGAAAACTAGAGAAAGAAAAGAAAATTAACCCCCAATCAAAAGGAAGAAAATAATAGTAAAGATTAGAGCATAGGTGAATGAATTGTGTATTTATGTAATATATGAAATAAAAGGCACCCGGATGGCAAACAAGGTGGTTTGATAACCTTAATATTCTAAAGCCCACTGCTTTATATGCCAATGTTGAGTTTATGCTATATGAATTATATCTTAATTTTATTAAAAGAATTTTGATGGGCCCTTATGAAACATTTGTTCACTTGCTTACAAGGAATGGAATCCAACCACTTTAGAAGAAGTGTGCTTGCCATGTCCTCCCTCCAGGAAATGATCTTGTCATCATGTCGGGTCTCACTGGTTTTCATTTGCATGTCTCTTTAACTCATGTAGAGAAACATGAAGAACTAATCACCATAGGAAGCCCAGATTCCCATGCTGTCAGTGAAGGGCAGAAATCTGTAGGAACTTCCAAAACAACAAGGAAAGGCAAAGAGAAGTCTGGGGAGAAAGAGAAGTTGGCCAAGGAAAAGCAAGCTCCTCGCTTTGAACCTCAGGTGGGTGAGATGTGACTCCCTTACTGAACAGACCCTGGTGGCACTTGCTGTCCCTCAGGACAGTGAGGGAGGAAGCAATAGGAAGAAATGAGAACTCATCACCCCAGACTCCAGAAGTGAGAAATCCTGTCCATTTAACATTTGAAGAATTCTATTTCTTAGCTGTATTGTTCCCTTGAGAGCACCATGAAGTAAGCAAGTTTGACTGTATCCATAGATTCGCCGTTTAGCACCTTGACAGTTCTCTCTCAGTCAAAATTTGACACTGGAAAAGTTCTGTACCAACTCACTTTTGGAGCTATTCAAAGAGTAAAGCTAAAACTCTAGGCTCTAAAAGTAAGAGAGAAATTTCCTTCTGAGACTTAGTTCTCATTAAAATGCTAAGAGAATCATGTAGAAAGCAAGGTCTTCTGGGTAATAATGAAACAAAATTTTAAATGAAAACTTATTTAATGGCTGCAACCCTCTCCTCTTCCTCAATTACATTATTTCAGATGGATACACACTTGATCTTCTGTGATATATTCTGTAACCACACCAGTTTTAACACTTAACTTGCCTGGTGGGGTCCTGGAAGATCCCACTTCCAGAGCCTCATGACTCAAAACTAGTTAACTGTGAAGACCCTTCCTTTTCCAAGTTGCTTTTGGCCATGGCATTTATCACATTAACAAGAAAACACACATGCCAACATACCAAATGGAGACTCTAGGAGAGAAATTGTCAGAAAGGTTATTTGGGGAATAAGGGTCTTTCTCCCTCTCTGATTGTTCAGGAATGAACTTCTCATATGCAAAAGTCAAAACCCATTTCTGCCCCCTGAAGTCCTTGCAAGTGGTTCTATAGACCTTGAAGTACTGCTCACTTCTAGAGTGAGTCTGTAGCAAGTGCATTCAGAGCCAGAAATGATCAAGTGTCTTGCTCATAGTTTTGGAAGACATCATGAGTGACCATAAATATAATTTAGACTTTATATAAAAAATTTTAGACAATGTGTATGTATGTGTGTGTGTGTATATGTTGTGTGCGTGTACACATACTCATAGGTACCATGATGCACATGTGGAGGCCAGAGGACAAACTGTGGGAGCCAGTTTTCTCTCTCTACCATAGATGCCCTAGGAATGAAACTCAGAGCATCAGGGTTCACAGCAAGCACCCTTTCATACTTCACTGACTAGTTTTTGTTTTCAAGCTGATACAGCCTAGAGTCACTTGGAAAGTCAGCTGAATAATTGTCTGTATCAGATTGGCTTGTGGCCATGTCTGTGAGAAATCTTCTTTGATGTTTGATACAGGGTCCAGCCCATGGTGGGCAGCATCATCCCTAGGTAGGTGAGGCTGGGCTGTGTGAGAAAGCTAGCTGTGCATGATGAGCCAGGGGAATAAGCCAACAAGCAGCTTTCTTCCATAATTTTTGCTTCAGTTCATGCTTGAGCTACTGTCCTGATTTCCTTTCAGGGGTGGACCTCAAAATATAATCTGAAATAAACTCTTTCTATTCCAAATTGCATTCAGTTATGACATTTTTCACATCCATAGAAAAAACAGACTACAACACCCATCAGCCTAATTTAGACTTTACTGTGTATAATTTTAAGTCAAGATTTTATAAAGTGATGGGCATAAACACTTGTTTTTCTTTCTCTCATGTGCATGTGATATGCATGACTGTGTGTCTCTGTGTGCACATATGTGTAGGTACATGTGAGCATGTGCCTGTAGAGACCCAGAATTGATGTTGGGAGCCTTCTTTAATCACTTTCCACTATATTCACTGAGGCAAGGCCCCTTAGCTGAATCTGGAACTCATTGACATGACTAGCCTAGCCAACCAGTGTGCTCTGGGGAGCCCATCTTTACCTTCTGAACACCGGAATTCCAAGTGGGCTGCTGTGAACAGTCAGCACTGGAGCTCTGGGGTTATGAACTCCATTGTTCACACTTTCAAAGCATGCACATTTCATCTACTGAGACACAGCCACAGCTCCCAAGGCCCAACTCCTAAATGTACAATGCATTGACTTCCACAAGTGTCTACACTGTATAACTCAAGGTAAAGACTGTAGACTAGTGTAGGAACTTATTGCTGTTCCTTCTATCATACCCGCCCCAAAGTCCTGGGGAACTCGCAGCCCACTTTCAGTCATCATGCTACGTTCACCTGTCACAGAATTCAAACAAATGCCTCACACAAGCTCAACTACTTTGTGTTTAACTTACTCGTTTTACTAAAATACATGTCTGTAGGATTCTTCCACATGGTGGTGTAAAACAGACGTTTATTTTTATTCAATGCTCGGCACCGACATAGGAACATGCTGTAAGTTGTCCATTCACCAGCTGATCAACTTTTATACTTGTTTACTTTGTTTGCTATTGCTGCTGTGAAAAAGAATATTGAGCATTCTTACACAAGTCTTGTGTAAATTAGGGTTTGATTTCTCCAAGGTAAGTACCTAACAATGAAATCACCATTTAGGGAGTGAATCCTAGAACCTTTCTTGGAGAGAAGAGCATTCATTTTTAAAACTTTCTTTCCCCCCCTAGCCAATACCCACTGTTCACTCTCAGCAAGAAGATCCAAACAAACCCTACTGGGTTTTGAGGCTGGTATCTGAACACAGCGACTCAGACTATGTTGACGTGAAAAAAGACACAGACCGATCAGATGAAATACGAGCCATGAAGCAAGCTTGGGAGACAACTGAGCCGGGGAGGGCTATCAAGGTCACCTGCCTGAAAGGCTGTTCTTTCTCCCTCTTCCTTGGTAGATGTGGTATGAGAGATGAGCCCTGTGGGTAAAGCCACACAGGATTTCCTTTAGGTGTGAGATTTGGAATCATATCAGATTCTAGCCAAATTGTGACATGCGGTATGCCAAAACTATGAAACTTACCCCCGACCCTTTTTTTTTTTTTTTACATAGCTATGCAGGGCTGGATTCACATGTACCCTGAAAAGCCTCAAGTAAGAGAGCATGCAAATATTTAACGTATGTTTTCCTACTATGAACAGCTTTAGAATAAAAAGTATGTGCTGCCCCCTTATGGAATTTAAACATCTATCCCAGCTCTCCATCATGCAGTGGCTCTCAACCTTCCCAGCCCTGTGACCCTACATTGTAGGGTTCCTCATGTTGTGGTGACCCCCCTCACCATGAAATTATTTTCGTTGCTACTTCCTAACTGTAATTTTGCTACTGTTATGAACCATAATGTAAATAATCTTGGAGATAGAGGTTTGTCGAAGTGGTAGCAACCCACAGGCTGAGAACCACAGCCTTATAGTCCAACAATTATTTTACCTGTGGTGTTCCTTGACCTAATTCAGGGTAACTGGGGCAGATGAAAAAAGATTCAGAAACAATTGGATATAAGTTAACATGCTGTGTATATTAGCTTAGCATGGTGGGTCCTGCCCTTCCTCTTCCTGGTTCTCTGCCATAATCTACAAACCGTCAAAATCACAGAGGGTTCAGAATTTTCTTCTAGTTAATGAATGGGTCTGGTCAAAGCCATCTTCTTTGTGTTCCCTTTTCATCTTCCATTTGCTCTGAGCACTATTGGCTTGCTTCAGTCCATGCCACTTGCTGCTTTTCAGGAAGCTCATAAGGCTGACGTCTGTCTTCCAGGCTTCACAGGCCCGTCTGAAGTACCTCAACCAGTTCATTAAGAAGCCAATTGACATCCCTATCCAAGAGACTTTTTCTTCAACCCAGAGCCAAATTAAACCCTCAGAAGAAGGTCAGTGGAGGCCACCCAGCTGCTCAGGCATTTGGTGGGGCCTCATTAGTGACAAGGAATTATTTCAGAGTTTCTGGTCCTCAGGATTGTGAAAGGCCACATAGCTTCACATCAGGACATGAATGGTCTTTAAATTATCAAGCCACTTACTTGTGCATATTTGCTCATCTAAGACTCACATGCCCATTCTCCACACATAAGCAGAGGTGACTTTCCTTACTTAAGAAAAGTACAAGAATACAGTATAGTGGCACACACCTGTAATCCCAGCATTTGGGAGGTAGAGGCAGGAGGTCCAGAAGTTCATGTCCATCCTCAGCTAAATAGGGGATTCAGGGCCAGCCTGGGCTACAGGAGGTCCTGTCTTGAAATGGAAAAAAAAAGATAAGAAAAAGATGAAATCCGAGATGAAGTGAGATTGTTACTCAGTGCGGTGATAGCCACAGGGAATTGGAAGCAGGCCTCCCACTGTGAATTTGGCACCTTCTTTATAAGAATACAAATAAGAATAATAAAATAAGTAGTAATAAAAGAATAGTCATAATGAAGATAACTACTTATATGCAATGACTGCCATGGCTTGGCAACTTACATTTCTTAAATTAGAGCTGACCCTAGTGTTCAAAGGTTGTCATTTCCAAGACCTACAATGTATACCAAAATGTATAGGTGTTCTAGACCCTTCTAGGAAATGGTGATGTCTTTGTATTGAATCTATGCACATTCTCCTGCATGCTTTAAATTATCATTATATTTCTTATAATCATAATTCAATCTAAGTGCTTTCTAAGTAGTTGTTACATATTATATCATTTAGAAACTATAAAGGCAAACAAGTATATGTCTGTTCATTACAAATAAAACTAACATAGAACTAACTGTAATAAATAACAGAATAACATTTTAAACTATATATTTCAAGTTATTTAGTATTTAATATGCTATGTGCATGTGCATGCTGTAAGGATGGTTGCCACAGTACACATAAGAGGATGGACCACTTTGTGGAGTCAGTGTTCTCCTTTACATGGACTCCAGGAGTTGAACTCAGATCACTAGACTTACATAGCAAGCATTACTTTACCCCTGTGGGCATCTTGTCATCCTTTAACTATATGTGTTTAAAATGTTGTATTAATTAATTAATGTTTATGTTATTGTGTATGTGTATTTTTTTCCTGCCTGTATGTTTATGTAACACATGTGTGTCTGGTGTTCAAGGAGGCCAGAAGACAGCATTCGATCTCCTGAAACTAGCATTATAGACAGTTGCTATATGGGTGCTGGGAATCAAATATGGGTTCTCTAGAAGAGCACCCAGTGAGTGCTCTTAAACACTGAGCCATTTCTCCAGCCCTGTCCTAACAAATTATTGATCAATAGTTAGTTGACTGAATCTGTGGATATAAAATCCAGAGATACAGAAGACAAACTATATTTGATTTGACATTTATATACCAACCCATTGATGTATATTATGATTTCCAAGGTGGAGAAAATCTCAATAATATTTCTAAGTTCTTGAGAAACAAGAGACCCTGCAAGCATGCATACCTGGCCCTCCTTTGACCCATGTGTCTTCTCATAGATACCTGACTAGATCCAAGTACCACTGTACTAGGCTTACATGGAGGCAGAAGCAATTCACATCCCAAATCCTGCATTTTATTCAAATCAGAATATAGTGCAAAGTGGATCACCTACAGTGTATGAATAAATAGGAGACTAATGCATGGCTCACATGAAATTTTGGGTTGGTTTTTATTTTTTTTCATGGCCAAGGTGTCACTATTAGAATCACTTCTAAGGAAAATCCTCTCAGCTTTAGGATCTTCACAAGTAAAAACCCCTTTCAGTTATATTTAAGACAATTTAAATTAGTGTCAAGACTCACTAGTCCCTTCCCAATGAGAAGTGCCTTGCCTATATACAGTGGACCCAATACTTAAAGACCTCACCTCTGTCAAAATTGTCCCAGTTTCTAAAAGCTTCTGGTTATATGTGGCTTTCATATTCCAAGAGAGTTCCAGGCTCACTGTACACATATGATTATACTAGCCATATCATGTTTTGACATCCCAGATGCTGCAGGGTATCCATGCCCTGGTTAGACACTGCAAAGCTTTGTAATTTGTGTAATTTGTGTCCTCCAAATCTGGGCTCCTATGAGCAAGCCCCACTAGATATGTTTGCATGTGACTTCGTAGAGTGCAAGTTACTTTTTTTCAGGAACATATACATTGTGCTATAGGAGAAGTAGCAGGGAGAGATGCTGCAGGGAGAGATGCTGCAGGGAGAGATGCTGC
>CABHPP010117602.1:0-20040 GCA_902168425.1 Peromyscus attwateri | reverse complement strand
GCAGGGAGAGATGCTGCAGGGAGAGATGCTGCAGGGAGAGATGCTGCAGGGAAAGATGCAGACATCAAAGACCTGCCATCAGCCGCAGCAGGAACTACACTGTGGAAGAAATGGCAGATGACCAAGGGCATCAGGGACCTGGCAAAATCCGCAAGCAGCGAGAGCAAAATATCTGTGTCAGGGAAGGAAGAAAAAGAGCCGCCGCCGCCGCCGCCACCACCGCCGCCACCGCCGCCACCGCCGCCGCTGCCGAGTTTGCAGCTGAGTGTGCAAAAGGAGAACGCTGGTGAGTTCTGATCTTGCTGGTAAGGTAAGACATGCACTTGTCCTTTCAATAACAGTAGACACAGATTATAAGAAACACACCTGAGACGAGGGCTCCCAAAATAGGGGGGAAAAGTGCATCTGTTACAGCTAGTAACGTAGCATGACTCCCTGGCATATTAATCTCGAGTTCTTTTATTGCAACAAGTCCTATAGTAAAGGCTGGAATTAGAAGAAAATACTATTGACTAAGAATTCTTTATCCAGTAAAAACCATCCTTAAAAACTTAAGCCAAAGTAGGAGTTGGGGTTTAGCTTAGTTTTTGAGCACTTGCCTAGCACATGCGAAGTCCTAAGTTCAATTTTCAGCACTGAAAAAAGCAAACTAAAAAAGGAGGGGTGATTAAGGAAAAATAGGTACATCTTCTTGAAGACAAAGACCAATGGATGCAAGTCTAGAACAGATGGCTTAAAATAGATGTCAAAGGTAACCCTCTGGATTAAGAGAAAATGACCTCAGAAGGTAATTCAGACACTTAGATATATGTTTGAAGAATTCAGAATCATATTTCTGAATTTTTAAATTGATTTGACAAAAGTAACTGGAATGCTGTACTGTTGGCTTCTGACACACAAACAACATGCCAGTAATAGTACAAATGGTGGCTGAGGAAATGGAGCTATGTAAGAAAAATGTTTTATGTCCTGCTTTCATGAATACCAACCTGATGTAAATAGTGGAAAATGCGAATGTGTATTATAAAAACTATTCTCAAACAAAAGAAAACAGTAGCATAGCATAGTGAAACCCTCAAGACGTGGCCAAGGCTAAGGGGGGAGTCTATAGGGATGAACACCACCTTCAAAAAGTGACCTCACTACCCTCTCTACAGCTCACAGAACTAGAGAACTGAGAACAAAGCTAACTCAAATTTAGAAGGAAAGAAATAAAAATCAGAACAGAAATACATGAGCGAGAGACTAAAAATCAAAATATGAATGAATAGCTACACTAACCTTTAAAAAAGAGGGGGAGGACTCAAATAGGTAAAAAAGGAGGTGGAAAGGAAGACATTAAAATTAACAACAGAGAAATACAAAGGTGTAGCTAGGGATTATTATGAGCAACTATATGCCGGCAAAGACCTTAAATAGATGGGCAAGTTCCTGGACACACAGCTTACAGAGACTAGATGATGAGAAGCTAGGGGATAGCTCAGTAGGTAAAGTGCTTGCTATGGGCCAGGAGAACCAGAGTTCAGGTCTGCACCTCTAGTACTTACTTGGCAGCTTGGAAACATATGGATCCCCGGAGTTCGCTGGCCAGTGAGTCTACAGGTTCAGTGAGAGACTATGTGTCCAAAAGGTGGACAGCCATAGTGCAAGACATCTGTTGATCTCTGGCTTCTGTCTGCTTCTCTGTACACACACACACACACACACACACACACACACACAAATAAATAATAAAGTTTAAATGATGCATAATGAAGAAGTATAAACCTTAACAGACAGCTACAAGGCTGAATCAGCAATAAATTCTCCACCAAAGAAAATCTCGGGACCAGGCAGCCTCCATGTTGCAGTGAATTAGATATGTGTCAAGCAGCATGAGTTAAGACTGTAATTCTTACTGTGTAATGCTAACACCACACTGGTCTCAAATCAGACAGGTACAACAAGAAAAAAAGGAGACTGATGAAGCTAGATGAAAAACAAATCCTCAACAGAACCTGACAAACCAGGGCCAGAGAGTTGGGTTGGTCTTAAGGAGTGCTTGCTGGTCTTGCAAAGGACCTGAGTTTTGTGTCTGGAGCCCATGTCTTCAAACTCACAGCTACTTATAACTACAGTTCTGGGGGAATCTGATGTTCTCCTCTGGCTTCCATGGGCACATACACACTCATGTGAAGATTACCCCTACACACACACACACACACACACACACACACACACAATTAAAAAAATAAAATAAATCTTTAAAAACCCTGACAAACCAAATCCAATAACACATTAAAAATATTATTCACTATAATCAAGTCATATTCTCAGCAAGTATGTAAATATAGTTCAAAAGATCATTAAATAGGATATGCCACATAAACAGAATAAAGGACAAGAAAGCAGGGAGGCTGAGCCAAACTCAACAGTCCTGTGATAACTAAGCAATGCATACAGTGTTTCACGGATCCATGCATGAAGGTGAAGGCCTGGTAGCCTAATTTACTAGTTCTAGCAGCTCTCTATATAGGTGTATTTCTTCTGTAAACAGTGATGACATAGTTTCTTTCTAATATCAGTAAGATCTGTTATCCTTCCTCTCACCCAATTGCTCTGGTAAGGCCTTCCAGACTATGTTGAATGAAAAAGTAAACATCCTCATCTTACTTCAGACCTTAAAGATAATTCTTTTGACTTTTTTTTTTCCTGTCCGTAATACTGGAGTTGGTATCAATATGGCCTTTGCCTTATTTGAGAAATGACTTATTTCATGAAGTATGAAAAGGCAAGGCAAGTAAAGGAGCAATCAGGAATGACTTCATACTGTATAATTATAATAGTGTTACCTCCTGGAAAGGTATCAGTAGGGGCAGTAGTTGAGTGGACTAGGAATGGGAAAAAAAGGAACAGTGCCTGGAGCGTGGGTCAGCGAATAAACACTCAATGATACGTCAATCCACAGCTCCATACCGTCACCCAGACCCATACAATATAGAAGACCTGGAGTAAATTCTTAAGTGAACTATGGTGTCTGGGAGGTGATGGCCACTGGGAAATAACAATGGAAGAAGTTACATGTGCATTTGTGAAGGGTTAAACAGAATAGCTCCAATATTGTTGTGAATCGAAAACTACTCTTAGAAACAAGAATTGAAAACAGAGAGAATGAAATGGAAAGATTTTTTTCTTTGTAATTCCAACTTTTATCATGATATTAATAACAGTCACTTTAGGTAGAGGGCTAGAGTTGGGTTAGTGGGATAAAGTACCTGCTTGCATGTAAGCCTGACAACCTGAGTTCACTCCCACATTAAAAAGTCAGATGTGGTGCCACTTATCTATCATCCTGATGCTCCTGGAGATGGGAGGTAGACATAGGAGAATGGGCTGGAAGTTCACTGGCCGGCTGGCCTTAGTATGATGTACAGCAGCAGAATTAAGAGAAATCTTGCTTCAGCAAGGGGGAAGGTGTGAGAACTGACTCCCAAAAGCCATCTTCTGCCCCCCGCCCCCACCACACATGCATGATATGCATGTTAACACATCAAATGAAAGAAACAAACAAATAAAAACTTACCACCATTTCAAAGTCCCTTAAGAGGTTAACTGTAATTATTTCACCATGTGACCCAACCCATTCCCGCTTATAGGCAATGTCCAGGAAAACAAAACTATATTCACCAATATAGACTAATGGCTGCCCGGAGCTTCTGGCAGGAATGGACACTGACTGTAGAAGGACAGGAACCTCATTTGAATTATGCAAATGTCTTAAAACTGGATTTTTATGATGATCAAAGAACCTAGTAGATTTATTTTAAAAGTATTGCATTGCATCCTTCAAATGAGGTAGGTTTTTTTTGTTTTTGTTTTACATGAAAACTATTCTTTCTTTTTATTTTAAAGACATAGTAGTCTGGAAAAGTCAAAAGGTCATTATCATCCAAAGACTTAAATTCTTTATAAAATCTGTTTTTGTGACTCCCTGTGGGTGCATGTAGTAAAAGTTGTTCATTTGCTCTTCAGTGTGTTTATTTTATACATTGTTCAATCCAGTGGAAGGTACAATACTGTGTCTTAAGTACATTTAAATTCTAACTCTTGAAGTGCTCAGCATGATTTTCAGACATTTTTCAAGCTCTTTAAATTTTGAATCATTTAATTTGCTTACAATGAAACTTTGTAATTTAAAAAGGCTGTTTTTCCCTCCCTCATTTAACTGTAATTAAGAAGGAATTAGTTACTGTTCTAGTGGTGCGTACTCATTTTTCCCCTCTTTCATTTAGCTATAGACAAATTTACACCAGAGGATAACTATAAAATAAGATTCCTAAGTGTATTTCAATAAAATCCTAACAAAAGCACAAGCTTGTTTCTTAACAGAAAGCATTGTTGTCAACCAGGAGTTATAATAGCTATTTAGCTATTTACTTCTGGAAGCCTGTGTTCTTTGCTTTCTAGTATTATCCCGTTCACGATCTCAGACAGTTTTGGAAATGTCTCCACGACTCATTCGAAAAGCACTAGAATTTGTGGACTTCAGTCATTATGTACGGTGAGTTTTAGCAAAAGTGATTAATATAGAAAGTGTGTTCATAGAATCTTAGATATATCCCCAAAGGGCAGTTGCTAAGTAACCAAAAAGTCAAAATTAAATGCTAAATATGTCTTCATTTTGTCTGTCTTTAGAGTGGCATGATTTTTCATCTTAAATTTTGCAAATATTTTATTACGTTAATCACCAACTCATTTAAGTGACTTTTGTAACAACAATAACAACAAAAAACATTGAACCTACATAAAGTCCTCATACTACCCACTATGATTATTTAATAAAGTTGCATTTTTCTTCAGAACTAAATAACAGGATGAATAGAGCCTGTCATGCATGTGTTATATGTTTGAGAATGTCATCACTCTTATGAAATGGATAAATTTAAAAGTAAAACCCATACAATACTCATAGTGTGAACACCAGTTTCACAGTCACCTTATTGAATGATGTATCTGAGTTAACTGATAGTCTCCATAATATTCTTCTAAAATATCAATGAGTCATTATACAGTGTCTAACCCATTTTAAGAAAATGAGTGTTTATTCCACCATCTCTCATGTTTGGTTTGATTCAGACCAGCTCTCTGTTAACACAATTCTAAATTACTTTGTGCTCTGAAATAACATTTACTTTCAAGCTCTCAAGAATGATTTTCTTGTTTCGTCTGACATTTTCCATCCAGGAAAACAAGTGACGAGCCTGTACTGCAAACAGAGGAACTGAATAAGCAGCAAGCGATGCAGAAGGCGGAAGAAATCCACCAGTTCCGGCAGCACAGGTGCCGAATCCTTAGCATCAGAGACATCGATCAGGAAGAGCGATTTAAGCTCAAGGATGAGGTTCTAGACACATATGGGAAGATGCGGGTGAGTCTAGATGTACCTGCGGTCACATCTGTGAAGTTCATTTGTAACAGAAAAATGAAAGCAGAGTTATACATCTGAGCAGAAAGAATTCTTTTTTTTCCTTTTTTTTATTAAGAAAATGTTTTCATTCATTTTACACACCAAAGATCCCCCTCTTCCTTCCTCCCGCCCTCCCCCACCTCCCCCCTAAGCCAACCCCCACTCCCTACCACAAGAAGGCAAGGCCTCCCATGGGGAGGCACATCCAATAGGGGGAAGGGCTTGGACTTGCCTTAAGGCTGCACGAGATGTCCCATCATAGGTAGTGGGCTCTAAAAATCCCCCTCATGCATCAGGGATGGATTCTGAGTGCATCAGGATCATGATGGGGAAACCTGCAGAGATGAACAAACCAAACTAGTGGGAACTCATGAAAGTTGGATCAATGGCTGTGGAGCCTGCATGGGACTGGACTAGGCCCTCTGCATGGGGAGACAATTGCGTAGCTTGATTTGCTTGGGGGGCACCCTGGTGGTAGAAAGAATTCTTAATACCCGACTCTAAAAAGTTCACTACCTCTCAGGAAGCCTGGACATAGATTCACATATCACATTTCACTCACTGCCCTCTTAAAACCCCACTAACATCATAATAGGAATCTATCTTAAGCTGGAATGAATGTGAGAGAAGACGGGAAACTATTTGTGAATGTATAAAATTATGGGGTGAGAACTACATTATCCGAGTTGAGACAGGCAGACCCGATGTTGGCTGTGGGAACATGCTTTAGAATCTACTGGTTTGTTTACAGCACCTTCGCATGCCCCACAGGCCCAGCAGGTTGGCCCTGTGGATATTATGAAGCAAAGATGGAAGGGGAGGAAGATAATTAGGCTTTTTTGGTTAAGTCCTCTTTAAAAGTCATCGATCAAAACCCCAACTTTTCACAGTGGGTGGCCATTATCCTCCTGCTACCCACACACATCTGCAGCAGTGCAGAGAGGCTTTATGTAGACATGGTCCAAAGAAAAGCTTTCTTTACAGTGGGAGACTATGATAGAAATGGAAAGTTGGAGCAAATGTATAAGCATGACTTCCGTCTGTAATGATAGAGATTTATTGCTTTCTTCTCTCTCCCCTAACATACATACATACACACAAATACACTCAAATATGCTCACACAGACACACAGACACTCACACACTACACTGACATAGACTCACATGCTACACATACTCATACACACACAGATATAGGCAGATACATATATATGCGCATGTGCGTGCACATACACACATACACACACACACACAGGACTGAGAATTATAGAACTTTCTAAGTATTTTAGCCATGATGATACTGGATTCTCTACCACAGTATTGCTTACTGATGTGGAGGAATATGCTAGTTAGATGTCTCTTTTTGTTTTGTTCGATAGACACTTCAGCCAAAAAACCTATCCAAATATTAATTGTAGCAATTTTAGCCCTCCTCCTCATTTCAGGATGAACATGTTACTTCACCATTATCTTCATCTTAGAAAGTGACAATCACAATTGTTCTTATTCAGAGCACAAACCTTTGAGACAGTCCTGCCTGTTACTCTTCACCAGTGATCCATTATCAAAATCCACTTAGTCTCCTTTGAGAATCCCTGGGAGGCTCAATTGCTTCCACTCTCTCTGCATCCAGGACCCCAGTGCAGACCATCATTGTTTCTGGTCAGGGTCTTTCGACAGATCCCTCATTGATCTCGCTAGCTACTTCCATTTTTGCCATCCTTTGATATGGTCTGTCCTTAGCAGCTGGACAGCTGTCATTCAGGATAAATTGTTTTATTTTGTGGTAGCAAACAACCTCACCATTTCAGTGACTAAGGCAGGATCTGACAAACTTTCTATAAAAGGGGGTGACATTTTTGTCTCTGTGGGTTCTTTGGTTGTTTGTCCAGCACATATACTGTTTCTAGTTACTTCATCCTACCAATATTAACACATAATTGAAGATAATTCTTAATTAAATGGGAATACATCAAATAAACAATACTTTATTTAAAACAAAGCAGGCTTTGTTCCAGAGGCTTCAGCGCACAAAGGTCTGGCATTTCTCATCCTAGGCACATATCTAATGCAGTTCAGTGGGTCTTTCTTGTGTCTATTAAGATACTGAGTGAGGCTGAAAGGGATCATATGCAGAAACTCTCCTGTGACTATTATGACAGTAGAAGGGACTACTTTGAACTGAGCATGGCAGGCTTCTGTCCAGAAATAGCACATTATTTCCACTCAAATTTCATTAGTTAAAGCAAATCACATGGTCACCCACAGCTTCAAAGATGGAGTCAAAGTTGGTTGACTGTCCAACATAAGGAACTATGAAGCAATGCAATTCTGTTGCTTAAGCAACCTGGTTGCTGTTACTTTGTTACAGTAGTTCTAGCAATGTAATACAGATGGCAATGTTACCTTGAGCCTGAGAGAGAATGGGGAGAAAATTTATGGATTGCACTAATGGCATGATCATGCCCGATTTTGACATTTTAAAGTTATTTTTCTGTATACGTGCTTTCCTTATTGTTTAACAAGAAAGCATAATAGAGACTTTATAATAAAATGTGAATCCATTTTAAATCCATCTCTCCCAGAGAACGGACTATGTATAAAGAAGGCCTTTGTTCTTGTTTGTTCTTATACTTGAAAGGGGACAATGGGAATTGTGTTTGATAAATGAATCAGAATCAATGAATGATTGTTAAATTGCACAGATTCAATACAACATAATGCAATATCAGAAATAGGGAATTTCAAGGTCATTGGCCTTACTTTCTGTGTTTAGAAGCCAAGCTAATGCACTAGATGAGGGTGGTGTAGAGAAGAAATATTAACTGGGACCCTGAATTCAGAGCCTAGTCATTCAAGTGTGGGGTGCAAATAAACATCATTTTAACTGAAGCCATTTTAATAGAAACCCAAGAGTAACACATTTCTTTTTTTTTTGAATTTATTTTATTTTATTTTACAATATAATTCAACTTTACATATCAGCCATAGATTCCCCCGTTCTCCCTCCTCCCGCCCCGCCCACCTCCCCCCGGCCCACCCCCCATTTCCATCTCCACCAGGGCAAAGACTCCCCCGAGGATTGAGATCGACCTGGTGGACTCAGCCCAGGCAGGTCTAGTCCCCTCCTCCCAGGCTGAGCCAAGGGTCTCTGCTAAGCCCCAGGTTTCAAACAGTCAATTCATGTACTGAGCACAGGACCCGGTCCAACTGCCTGTATGCCTCCTAAACAGATCAAGCCAATCAACTGTCTCACCCATTCAGAGGGCCTGATCCAGTTGGGGGCCCCTCAGCCATTGGTTCACAGTTCATGTGTTTCCATTCGTTTGGCCACTTGTCACTGTATTCCATCCATCCCTGATCCCAACAACTCTTGCTCACATAAACCCTCCTCCTTCTCGCCAATTGGACTTCCGGAGCTCCACCCAGGGCCTGACCGTGGATATCTGCATCTAGTTCCCTCTGTCACTGGATGGGGTTTCTAGCATGACAATTAGGGTGTTTGGCCATCTTATCACCAGGGTAGGTCAAATCGGGCTATTTCTCGACTATTGCCAGCAGTTTATTGTGGGGGCATCTTTGTGGATTTCTGTGGGCCTATCCAGCACTTTGCTTCTTCCTATTCTCATGTGGTCTTCATTTATCATGAACATTCCTTATGTTCCCTCTCTGTTCTTGATCCAGTTGGGATCTCCCGCTCCCCCAAGTTCTCTTTCTCTCGCCCCTCGCCCCTCATTACCCCCACTCACGTCCAGATTGTTCATGTAGATCTCATCCATTTCTCTGTCATTGGGCGATCCCCATGTCTTTCTTGGGGTCCTGTTATCCAGGTAGCCTCCCTGGTGTTGTGAGTAGCCGTCCAGTCATCCTTGTTCCACAACTAGTATTCTCCTATGAGTGGGTACATACCATGTTTGTCTTTCTGAGTCTGGGTTACCTCACTCAGGAGGATTTTTTCTAGATCCCTCCATTTACCTGCAAACCTCATGATGTCATTGTTTTTCTCTGCTGAGTAGTATTCCATTGTATATATGTACCACAGTTTATTTATCCATTCTTCGGTTGAAGGGCATCTAGGTTGTTTCCAGGTTCTGGCTATTACAAATAATGCTGATATGAACATAGCTGAGCAAGTGCCCTTGTGGCATGATTGAGCATTCCTTGGGTATATGCCCAAGAGTGGTATAGCTGTATCTTGGGGGAGACTGACACTATCCATAATAAATAAATAAATCTTAAAAAAAAATCGAGTAACACATTTCTTATCAAATATGAGAAAATAACTCTTCCAAAAACCCTCAAAAGTTTACTGGCGTATATTCAACTGACTTTATATACATCCTTAAGATGTTTGTGTTTTGCTCACTCTCTCCAATGTGCCAGAGCTGTCATTTTATGCCAATGCAATATACTCTAGGGATCCAATTTTATGGTAGTTATAGTAGTTTTATATCATCAAACTCATTGTGAAATCTGATTCTGACATCCAGCTACACCAGCCCCTCAGTAAAACCATGTTAGTTGCAGAAATGTTGGGGGGGAAACTCAAACAATTCAGCATGAAGAGAAAGCTGGAGTTTCTAGAAAGATCTCTTTATGCCAGCATCAGTCCATTAATTCTTATTATTCCACTGTATTGGGTTTGAAGCAGTAAACAATAGTGAGGCCTCCTCTACATTCAGAGAGGAACGAGATGAGAAACCAGCAAGGGGTCCTGAAAAGGACCAGCTAGTGAGATGGAGGATAAGTTAATAATGTGATATCCAGTGAGCCAAGAGAGGTCTGGTGACTGCGGAAGAGGCGGTTAAGTAGGAACAGTATCAAGAACTGATCTTGAATGTAGCTACATGTTGATGACTGGTGTTCTAGATAAATACTGTTATCTACCATCCTAAGAATGAAAGAAAGATAGTGGGCTAGGTTTTATTATTCAGAAGGCCTGCAGCACAGGCCCAGTATATCTTGTCAGAGAGTACAGGTGAGGAACTAATAATCTCTTGAGCACAGTTGCTGTGTGAGGTACAGATTGATCCCGAACTCATTTAAAACAAAGTTCCACTACCAAAATCTCTACCAATTTCTCTACCTTTCTACTTTCCTTCCACTAATGTTTCCTTCGCCATTCATTCCACATTAAAATCTCACTTGCCTTGTATCACAATTTCAAGTCTGTGCATTCCTAAACGTCCACAGACAAGCCTAGCTCCCATCCTCAGTGAGTTTCTCCATCAGTGTGTTAGCACGAGGAAAGGGAAAGTATTTCTCTTCTTGCTGCTTCTGCATCATTATCAGTGAGACTGACTGGCTTGGGTTGTTTTTGAATAGGACTCTGTAGATGAATCCCGACATAAGATCCTTGAAGTCCGGGAAGAATACAGAAGCAAGTTGCTGGAGGCGGAGCGCCTAAGGCTGGAAGCTTTGGCAGCTCAGGAGGCTGCAATGAAGGCAGAGACAGAGAAAAAGTCTCCAGTTTCTGACTCACAGAAGAAGAAGAAAGGAAAGAAAAAATGACTGAGAGGCCCCGTGGCACCCTCTTCTGTAGAGGGAAAGTGTTAGGGGCACTGTCGTTTTGCCTTTTGATAAAATATTAGACGAGTGGAGAACATTTTCTCCACTCATGGTTTCTACATTTTAATGTTAATGTGTTGGTTTTCTTAGAAAGGAATTGAAGCTATTAGTGTCTCAGATGTTCTAATTTCACTAAAATTGCTAAAAATAAAGTTTAGATTGTAAATAAAATTGTGTTACACTTTGAATTTCTTGCACTAAAATAGATTTATGTGTGCATAGTGTGTGTGTGTGTGTGTGTGTGTGTGCGCGCGCGCGCGCACACACACACCCTTTGGCATGCATTTAGGGGTCAGAAACACTTTTGGGGGGGTCTGTCTCTCCTTTCACCTTGTTTGAGCATGGTATCTAGTTTCTGCTGCTGTACTCCAGGCTTGCTGGCCCACAAGCTTCCAGGTGAGACAATTCTGTATCCACCTCCCACCTCACCATAGGAACACTAGGATTGCAGATGGGCTCATAGACCTGGCATTATACATATGTTCCAGGGAATTTGAACTCAAGTCATAGACTCTTGTGGCCACTGTTTTGGACCCACTGAGACATCTTCCCAGGCCTGAATTTTAAATATTTTTACTTTTAATTATGTTTATATGTGTTTGTGTGTATGTGTCCTGCCTTCAGAGGCCAGAATATGACATTGTTGTGTCCAGGTCTCAAGATCACCAAGAAAGATCACCACAGAGCCAATATCTGATGCAAGCACACAGAGATTTTTTAATAACAAAGCAAGCCCGGGCTTTGTCCTTGTCCAACACTTGACACAGCGGGTGGAGGAGGACGACCCTGAGCTCTCACCTCAAGGGGTTTATATAGGAAAGGTTTACGTGCAGAGAGTTACATATCTTGGGATTGGACGAGGGGGCTAGGGGTGAGGTAGTTCTTTGAAGTTACTGGCTGAACTATATATAAGCTTGAGGTTACTAATGGCTAACAGGATGCAGGTTATCTACAGAGACATAAATTTTTTACTCCCTATGTCTTGCTTTTGCTGAGCCCAGGATATATACATTCAGATTTATTGTTCCAGTCCTGTTTTCCCATAAGTTCAGTTTCTGGTCGGTTGAGTCCATTACCCCCCATATCTTGTTTCACCACGCCTAAGATATATAGATTTATTGTTCTAGCCTTATCTTCCCATGAGTTCAACTTCTGGTCAGTTCTATAATTGCTGGTCAGCAAATACCTTTGGGGGAGCGCGCGAGGGGTGGGGATGGGGTGTCTCTCAAGACAGCTACTGATTTTTTCCCCTTTCAGCATCAGATCTCCTGGTGCTATGTGCCACCCCATGTGGGTTCTGGGAGGTGATCTCAGGTACTCTACAAGTGCAGCAAGTTCTCTTAATGGCTGAGCCATCTCTCAAGGCCCCTCAATTTTAATTGGTAGCAAAACAAGATCCTAAATGAGTCAAGAGGATTATCTTTGAAAAAAATCAATGTTAGGTATTTATTGTTTATTTCAAATTCCAAAAGTTTTAGGAGATTACTAAGGTTTCTTTATAATTAAGTGATTTTTTTTTTAAAGCTGAAATTTCATAAAACGTTATTAAGCAAAATGTTTCCAGGGCAACCAATGAGGGGTCAGTTATCAGAGCCTGATAATCTGCATGATGGCCTGGCAGAGATACTGTGATCACAAACACTACCCTTTCAGACTGTCAGCACCCCCTTTTTTCTCTGTAAAACAGACACTTCTGGTTCAGGTTTTTAAAAATGCAGTGAGCAGCTAGCTGGGGTGGAAAATGGGAAACAGCCTCTCTGCAGCACTTCCAGTACAAGGACCTGATGAAAACCACCACAGTGCTTTTTACTCCAAATGGCTTCACTCTGACAGGTGACTTTAGGTTATTTTTTTTCCCTTTCTTAGCAAAATCTTTGTTTAAAATTTTTAACTTAGTCTACATGCACATGGCTAAATAATTTTTGACAAGGGTGCCAAGAATTAAAAACAGAGAAATGCTGTGGGATGTTCTGTATGGCAAATGTGTTGCTAATAAAACACTGATTGGCCAGTGGCTAGGCAGGAAGTATAGGCGGGACTAACAGAGAGAATAAAAAGAACAGGAAGGTGGAGGGAGTCACTGCCAGCCACTGCCAGGACAAACAGCATGTAAAGATGCCGGTAAGCCACGAGCCATGTGGCAAGGTATAGATTTATAGAAATGGATTAATTTAAGATATAAGGACAGTTAGCAAGAAGCCTGCCACGGCCATACAGTTTGTAAGCAATATAAGTCTCTGTGTTTACTTGATTGGGTCTGAGCGGCTGTGGGACTGGCAGGTGTGAGAGATTTAGCCTGACCGTGGGCCAGGCCGGAAAACTCTAGCTACAGAGAAAGGAAAGCCTTCTTCAATAGATGGTGTGAATGAATAGAATTTCCATAAAAACAAAAACAAACAAAAAACATCCACACCTATGGTGAAGATTCTCCAAGGCTGGTAGACTGGTTAGATCTTCATGTTTCAAGCCAAAGACAAAATTATTGTGGGCAATTTTATTTCCCTGAATAGCTACTCATTGCCCACCTCTGAGTCTCACATCCTTTTGATTATTAGGTAAAACCTCTTCCATCTAAGTACTAGTTAGGCCTGACATGTGTAAGATAAAACCTTTCTGGTTAATTTAGGAGACCATTAGTGCTTATCCACTCCAAAACCAAGAATGTCACCACATAGCAGAAACTTCCCAGCTTTGCTGTCCCCACCAATGATTTTGGAAAATGCATTGTTCCACAACCTATAGTCATGGTCTATAGTCTTGAAAACTTCATGAAACCATTTCCACATTGGAGCATGCAGTTGAGGAAGCTAGAATCTGTTCTTCCAGGCTATGGTCACTCATACTTGGCTCAAGAATAAGCCACCTCCTCTTCCCTTGGAGGTTAAAGCCATGCTTTGTGACCAAAACACATAATATTGTTGTATACCACATATACAAAAATTAACTCAAAACCTATTGAAGACCTTCATTGAATATTGGAAACTGAAAGTCTTAGAAGCAAACAGTAGAAGACCCTCTTGACATTGGCCTCCTCAATGAAGTTTTGGATATGATACCCAAACCTAGGCAACCAAAACAAAGCTAAGCAAATGGGACTACATCAAAATAAGTCTCTGGGTAGCAAAGGAAATGATAACATGCAAACATCATCTACAGAACTACTCACAAAAGACAAGAAATAGAGTCTACTGACGTACCTGTTTCTAGATGAATGGGTTCTTCTAAATGTAGTATACACAATGAAACTGTTCAGTAAAAATAAAAAGAATCATAAAAATAAAAGGAATCCTGTCACTTTTAGCTACTTAGGTAGAACTGAGTGACATATTAAGTGAATTAAACCATATTCAAAAAATACTTTTTGTTTTCAAAACTGGAAACTGAGAGGTTTGATTTTATGGAAGTAAAGTAGTGGTTAGGAATGGTGGTAGGGTAGATTGATAGTTACATAGAGAAATACATTCTAATGTTCTATAGCATAGGAGGCTGAGTCTACTTTTTTAAAAAAATATTTATCATATATTGCATAAAGATCAAGAAGAGGGTAGTTTGAAGAGTCTCAATACAAATAGATAATAAATCAATAAGAGAAAGAAATTATTACCCAGCCCCCAGAATTGTAAATAGTAGTAAAACAAAATCACAAATGAGTAAAGAGATTGTTTTTGAAAAATATCAAATTGTGCATATGCATGAAAGACAGAACCAATAATGTGACTTTTGCCTTTTTTCCTTAATCCTTTGCATGTATATGGTGCTCCTCTGCATGCCACGGTACACATGGACAGCTTGTGGGAGTTGGTTCTCTCTTCCACTATGTGGGTTCTGGGGATTAAACTCTCATCTTCAGGATTGGCAGCAAGTGGTTTTCAAATGCTTGAGAATGCTAAGCTATAAAATGACCCATAAGCAACATCAAGCCTCTGGGGCCTGGCCATTGAGTTTCTAACTTTTCTTCTAGCTCTGGCTCACTCAGTCCTCTTATAAATATATCCCTTGTGTGTCTGTGAGTGTGTGAATGTATTATATCCATGTGTATGTGTTTGCATTGTGTGTGTGTGTGTGTGTGTGTGTGTGTGTTGTTGTTGTTGTTGTTGTTTGTTTGTGCTCTTTGGGCCCTTTTAGGGGACTGCCACGCAGCACCCAAATAAATCACACACAGAGGCTTATTCTTAATTATGAATGTCCAACCTTAGCTAGGCTTGTTGCTAGGCAGCTTTACTTTACTTTAAATTATCCCATGTAGCTTTTGCCTTTGGGCTTTTAACTTTCTCTATTCCTGTATACCTTTCTTTGTTTCTTATTTTGTGGCTTGCTGTGTAGCTAGGTGGCTTGCCCCTAGAGTCCTCCTCCTTCTCTAGCTACTTCCTTTTCTTTTTCCCAGATTTCTCCTTCTATATATCCTCTCTGCCTGCCAGCCACGCCTATATCTCTCTCCTGCCTCTCTATTGGCCATTCAGCTCTTTATTAGATCATCAGGTGTTTTAGACAGGCACAGTACACAGTTTCACAGAGTTAAACAAATGCAATATAAACAAAAGTAATACACCTTAAAATGGTATTCTACAACATGCACGCACACACATGAGGCCAGAGTTTGAAGTTGAGCATCTTCCTCCGTCATTCTCCACCATACTTTTTTGAGACAAGATTTCTCACTGAACCTGGAACTCAGTAATTGGGCAACATTATTAGTTGGTCAGCTACAACTGGGGACCTTTCTGTCACTGCCTTTCCAGATCGAGGATTACAGGAACAGACGACCACACAGAGATTTTTTACAAAGTTGTTGGTGATCCAAAATCAGGTTCTGGCATTTGGGACTGAGTCCTGCCCCAGCCCCTGTATTCTTTCATAACAAAAGGTCCCTGCTTCTCCTATCATCTATGAGTACCTATCCAAATTCTTGTTCTGGAATGGTAGAACCTGGAAATCCTGGTGGATACCTGCAAGACTTCCATCCACTGGTAATAGTGGGGACCTTAGATTCTGGTAGCACTAATTTGATCATTATGTATCTTATATATGTATCAAATTATCTCATGGTACCACGTAAGTATGTACAATTAATGTGTGTCATAAAAAACTAGATGGCACCGGGGCAGATTTAACTTTTTTTTTTTTCTATTTGCTTTGTTGTTTGTTTGTATTTTAAGCCAAGGTCTCAGGTATCCCAGTCTGGCCTGGAACTCGATATGTAGCCAAGGATGATCTTGTACTTTCTCATCCTCCTGCCTCCACTTCCTGATTGATGATTAGAGGAGGCATATACTACAATTGATTAATGGAGCATGGAACCCAGACTTCTCAAGCCTCGATATTTTGTAATAGTGGCAAAGAGCGAATAACAACCTTCTTGACTACATCATAAATTTCATGTGCTACACATATTAAATATCCACAGAATGCAACGATAAGCCTCACAGAATAGTTTTTAATAGATTTTCATTGAATATGTTATGCTATTTGTAGTATGTGGTCTGTTAGGCTGTTAAAAAGGTTTTATGTTTGCAGTTATTGTCATTTTCCAAAAAGAAAATTATCACATTCATCTTCAAGTGAAAATATTGAAAGACATAATTTACAGAGCTTAAATGAGAGCTTCACACCCGAAAGAGACTGGCGATAACAGATGGTCTGGTGCCAGCAGTGGCATCCTCTAATGTTCAAGGGAGACATGTGTTGCGCTCTAATCAAGATAGCTTAGTCTTTGAAATGGGTCCTGAATTCATACACCACTAAGTCCTTTGGAGAGTAATTCACCTGGAAGCTCATACTAATGACATTGAAATGAGACATTTTTTTTGCCTGTGTCTTTGCCCAGAGGGACCCCCTTTTCTTTCCTTTCCACCTTCTTCCCCACACAAATACAACACACAGCTTGGCACCTGAAAATAAATAACACTTTCATTTAGAAAGGGCAGAGTGGGAGATCTCTTATTACTGGTGTACACTGGTTCTGAAGTCATTCTGTTAAACATTGTGAAACATGGTCCTCACTAAGTGATGGAGAGAGCTTTTCTGAGATCTGACTCTGCACTCTAAGGAGCCCTCTCTTCTTGAGTGATCCCACAGTCCTTGGTTACATCTACTCAGAATCTCTTGTTTCTTGTACTGTTTGGTCATATCTGACATGGTTGGTTACAAAGATGCCCATATCTGAAGCTGATTCATATATATTTGCACCTGGTTCCTCTGAATTTACCCAGGTCTATTACATACAGATTATTAACAGCTAATGGGATAATTATGACCAGCATAATAGTATCTAACACAGTCAACAGCAATTATTTTCTTAACCCTCATAAGCCTGTGACTGCTGTAAAGGACAGGTCTGGTTCCTCCTGCTCCACACTCCCTCTGTTTTTTTTTTTTTTTCCTCTCCCCATAAGCAACAACAAAAAACCTGAAGTTGAACCTAAATAAATACAAGCAACAGAGGTTGCCACATTGGCACGGTTTGCTGTCCTGTCTAGTCTGGGTTTTCCTTTGAATATGTGGGTTACTCAAACTATATCTTCAGTGATTTTTCTTCTGTAAGTTGGCCAGAGTTCTCTCTCTCTCTCTCTCTCTCTCTCTCTCTCTCTCTCTCTCTCTCCTCTCTCTCTCTGTGTATGTTGTAAAAAAGCAAATAATCATAATTGAAGACAGTGCACTCAGGCTGTGCCCTGTTCCAAGCTGCTCTGTATTGTGTACAGCAGTGGCTTTGCAGACTGTGCCCTGTTATGAGAGGCTCCTTTTTACAAACAGCCTTAGACTCCATTCTGAGGATGGAAAATGAATCTGCACCTAATTGGACTGTTGTGGAATATTATTTCAAGATGTGTTATACTTGTTTATGCTGTGGGAACATTTGTTTTAATGATGCAAAGATGTATTGTGTTCTTTTATGTTGCATTTGTTTAACTCTGTGAAGCTGTGTTACTTTGCCTGTCTAAAACATCTGATTGGTCTAATAAAAAAAACTTAATGGTCAATAGCAAGGCATGAGAAAGGATAGGTGGGGCTGGCAGGCAGAGAGAATAAACAGGAGAAGAAATCTGGGGAGAGAAAGATCTAGGAACAAGAGAAGGAGGAGGACTCTAGAGGCTAGCCACCCAGCTACACAGCAAGCCACAGAGTAAGAAGTAAAGAAAGTTATATATGATAAAGAAAAAAGCCCAGAGGCAAAAGATAGATGGGATAATTTAGGTTATGAAAAGCTGACTAGAAACAAGCCAAGCTAAGACCAGCCATTTATAAGAAAGAATAAGCCTTTGTTCAGGCCCCCAAAAGAGCAAAGGGTAAAAAACTCAACAACTATGGTGGACAAGTGAATAAATGGCACACTCTGTCTGGCACCACCATAAAGCACAGGCTGATAAATGACTTATTCCAGGGAGTAGGAAGGATGGCACCCTATAAATTTGTTGGGATGAAATGGAACTACATGCATATATTAAAACCGTATCAGAAAAGAAGGAGCCCAATAACTACCAGATACACTGAACCAAAGATAGAGTGGAACTCCCACACCTGGACCCTATCAAGAGATAGAGCTAACAGTGATGGCAGCCACAGCACAGACCTGTTATCTGACCTCCAGGAATGTATACCAAGGGACCCACCTAACAGGCAAAGCATGCCAGAGGACTCAGTAGCTTCAGCTCAACCCAGTCTGTGGTAGTTTGAATGTAATTGGCCCCCCAAATCTCATAGTGAGTGGCACTATTAGGAGATGTGGCTTTGTTGGAATGGGTATGGCCTTGTTCAAGGAATTGTGTCACTGTGGTGGCAGGCTTTGAGGTTTCCTATGTTCAGGATACCATCCAGTATCTCAGTTGATATTCTGTTCCCTGCAAGTCAAGATGTAGTCAGCACCACATCTGCCTGTGTGCCTCCATGCTACCTGCCATGATGATAATGGACTGAACCTCTGAACTGTAAACTAGCCACCTCAATTAAATGTTTTCTTCATGAGTTGTCCTGGTTATGGTGTCTCTTCACAGCAATAAAAACCCTGACTAAGACACAGTCTCCTCTGCTGATGTAGTCTATTGGATTTGCCACCTGCCTATCTTCCAACAGGGTGCTTGCTCATCTAGGGTGATGCCCATTCCTGTGTATTCATCTTGTTCTAGCCCTGGTCTTTTACTAGGCAGCTGGCCTCAACTGCCTAGTAAAAGACCCTGAAGCCCCAGGGTTTTTTTTTTTTTTTTTTTTTTTTTTGTGGTCTCACTACCTTCAAGACTCCTTTTCTATTTCCACCAGTTTCTTTGTTTTGGCTTCTCCAGTTTCTTTATAACATCTTTAAAAACCTTGCTTCTTTAACCAAGGGAAGGTTCCCATATGTAAATATCCCCTGACCTATGTCTGTATACACAGGTAGGTGATAGATAGTTAGATAATAGATAATATTGGAAAGAAAGAACCTATTTTGCCTAGGTCAGTGCTATTAAGGAGAGTATGAGCCACCTGGGAAATAATTTTTGTACCTTATGAGTTTATTCTCATTCAAGAACTTCTAACCCTTGTGAAAGACAACCATGTGTGTCGATGTTTCTAGCCTAATGTATGGTGTCTAAGCTCTGGGCTATTGGGTATTAAAGAGGAAACACAAACAGGGAGCTCATGGAGGTGGTGTTCATGGGGATATAAAGGGGAGGAGCTCTAGAACTGCCAGGTGAGAGTGGACAGGTGAAGTGAGTAGAGCCGTTGCAGCAGCTCGAGTTCCCATGGAAACACTACACTCTACATGTCTACGCATGGATTAGCAGATGTGTATTTCTTTTCTTCCTTTATATTATTTATTTATCTATTTATTTTTACTTTCTTTCTTTTCTTTCTTTCTTTTTTTTTTTTTTTTTTTTGAAACAGGGTCAATGTAGCTCTGGCTGACCTGGAACTCACAGAGATCAATCTGCCTGCCTCTGCTAAGACTGAAAGCATGCACTACCACACCTTGCTCCTTTCTCAAAATGATTAGATGGGGGGAAATGTGGAAAGGAAAATAAAGGGTTTTGATAAGGGAGGAAAGTGAGTGACCA
>CABHPP010117601.1:3278-28091 GCA_902168425.1 Peromyscus attwateri | reverse complement strand
GATGGATGACAGGGGGTAGATGAATGGATGGGAGGATGGATGGGAGGTGGGTGGATGAGTGGATGACAGGTGAGTGGATGGATGGCAGGTGAGTGGATGGATAAAGGGAAGGATGGGTAGTGGATGGTTTACTAATTGGATCTCTGATCACTAGGGCCCTATCACCCTTGAATTTGCTGATAGCCTTTGATTTCCTAGAACCTTTAGGATGGAACTCATGAGCTAACAACGAAGTGTGAAACCTGCAGATCCCCGTGTTTTCTTTAGAACACGAAGTACTGACTTTTAGCTTGTTTTGACATCCCACACCCAGCCTCTCCCAGATGTGCTAGCAAACAGACAAATCAATTGTTTTGAATTTTTCTCCCTCTCCACCCCCATGCCATGTTAATTAGCAGCAAAAATGCCAGCAGCAAAGTCAAGAAGGCTGAGGACAAAGCCTAGTTGGGGGGGGGGGGGCAGCCAGCCGGCACAGCACTGGGCTCCCTAACGTTCCCATGCACTCTGGTTTTAGTGCTCAGGCTGTTTCCTGCCTCAACCTCCCACCCTGTTCCTCAAGCTCCAGCTCCCCTGTAAACTCGCTGCTGACCCTCTGTGGTGGCCTCGTAATGGCATTGGGTCACTTGACGTCTTAGAAAGCTTTCGCAGCTCTGCCCCACAGCTGTCCAAGGCAGATCAGCCCTATTTCAAGGACAAGATAGAGGCTCATGGAGTCAGAGATATGAAGCCTGGGTCAGAGATATTGAAGCCTGTGGGTCTGGTTCCAAGCCTGCCTTTCATTTCCTGTTGGCACTGTCAAACCTGTGTTCTGTGTAAAAGGTATGCTGCTGGGGGGCTCCTGGAGACAGTCGCTGGGGGATCATGGTTGAATCCTAATAGGTCAAGGTCAGCCGAACACCAGTAGGGGGGATTCTCCCCAAACTGCTCCAGCACAGTGGAGTGATCTGACTTCTGCCCCCTCCCCGCCCCATCCTCTGGGAGTAGGCTCCAGATGTTTTTGCAGTTGTGGGATGTCCCTGAGCCTAGAATAAAGGTCCAGCAGGAAGTGTGGCTTAGGTGAGGCCCTGATCATCCACATTCCCCTGCAGCCCTGGGTGTCTTTCCTGGCTTTCCGATTACAACGCTGTGACAGCATAAAATGGACCCCAAGCAAACCCAGTGTCGGCAGCCTCCTTCCCACCCTTCTGCTGAGGCAAGAGAAGCCCTGGGGATCCTGATTCCACAAGCTGTATATGACCTTCTGAACTCAGGGGGTGGGGGTGAAAGTATATGTGGTGTGTGTGTATATGTGTGTGTGTGTGTGTGTGTGTGTGTGTGTGTGTGTGTGTGTACACAAACAGAAAGTGGATGGCCTGAGCATCCACCCATCCCATGAGACAGTCACCCTGCTTATTGGCAATGCCTACAGAATCCTAGGTTTCTAAGCCAAGGACTTTTGGGTTCTTAGATGGGGTCTCATTATATAGCCCACACAGGTCTGGAATTCACAGTCTTCCTGCCTTAGCCTCCTGAGTCCTGAGGGTACAGGCTGTGCCGCTGTACCTGGCTCCAATAACGTTTTAATTAAGCAACTGCTCTATGCCAGCACAATATAGAGGCTTCCTTGAGGACATGTCAGACTCTATCTGCCTGGGAAGTCAGGCAAGCTGCGTGTAAGTCCAGCCTTACTCGCTGGGTGACCTTAGCAGATACCTTAGCCTGGCTGACCCTCACCTTCCTGACCTATAATATGCTATCATCTCTACCCCAGGACCACCATGGAGTCAAAGGAGACCTGCTGCGGGTGGCACACACATATGAGGCCCGATGTAACAGATGCCACCACAAACATTTACAACCCAAGAATGCGGTGGTCATTGGACGAAGTCGTGTGATCCAAACTGAAGCATGTATGCAGTAGAGTAAATAGATGAGAAAGACCCATGAGCTCTGAGCATGGTGGTTGCCATGAAGAGAGAACCCAGGTGGCTGGGAGAAGGGAATGTGGGTGTCTCTGGGCACTTACGCCCTTTCCTACTACAACTTTTGTACTGTGTGCATATATGATGTGGTTTTTTTTTTTAAAAAAATACCCTGAGTGGTTCCTCAAAACATGAACAAAGTAAGGCAAGAGGAATGGAGAAGGTGTGTTCACCTGCCCTTTCTTGTCCCCCCACCCCCTGGCCCCAGGTGCCCAGGGTTCCCACAACAGGCCCATGCATCTTTTCCCAGACCACACCCCCTCCCCAATAGAGATATACAAAATGAGGTTCAAGGACTAGAGAGATAACTCTGTTGGCCGCTGGGCCTGAGGACCTGAATTTGGTCCCTGGGCCCCACATGATATAAGGCGAGGGTCAACTCCCACAAATTGTCCTCTGACTTCTAACTGTGCACGTGTGGCTTGAACACACACACACACACACACACACACACACACACACACACACAAATAAATAACATTTTTTTAAAAAAAATGATAATATACTGAAGTTCAAAGCAAGCAAATGTCATTCTGTGACATCCCAGGCCACAGTGCTGGGTTGATCAGGGATCCACGGACCTGAGGATGCCAAAGACTGGAAGTCTCCCACCCCTTTTCAGAGCTGATGGGAATGCTAAAGAAAGGCTCCCGCCTGGGAGTGTGAGCTCAGACATGTATGTGTGGCATCTAATCACAGGGTCTACTCCCTGACTGGGCTGGGCTGCCATGGCACCATTTGTAAAGTAGGGACTCAGTGTCTTGAGCCGACCTGTAGACCCTGGAGAAAAGTGATCTTGCCTGCAATGCTCTAACCAAACAATTCTGCAAGTCAAGTTTAAGATCTGTCATTCAAAGTGACAGGGGCCCCAGTGAGTCAGGGGCCCCAACACCATGATTCTCAACCTGTGGGTCGCAACCCCACAGGTTGTATGTCAGATGTCCTGCGTGTTAGATATTTACATTACTATTCATAACAGTAGCAAAATTACAGTTATGAGGTAGCAATGAAAATAATTTTATGGTTGGGGGTCACCACAACACGAGGAACTGTATTAAAGGGTCGCAGCATTAGGAAGGTTGAGAACCACTGCCTAACAAGGAGAATCCTGGACACCTTCAAGTTCTCAGAGTTGGGCTGTCTGTGGGTTTGGAATCATTCTTTGCATTCACAGGCCTCATAAGTTCTTTTGGGTCTTCAGGGAGAGGGAGGATCTGGCAGTGACCTTGGCCAAAGTCTCCCCCTTTGGACCTATTTGACCAGTAGGAACAGAATGTGGTATCATATGGCCTATGGATGTGCCATCTAGAGCATGGAAGGTGGTCACTTGATGTCAGCTGTGAGCAGCAAACTGCACTTCTGTGAAGGGACTCTGAGGTGGCAGGTCCATATCTAAGAGAGGCGAGAGGCAAGGTAGGAAGGACCATCAGAAACTGCCCTCATCTCTGCCCTCGGGCCCTGGGAACATCTCACAGGCAGCACCTGAGGTGGAGCTGGAAGAAGGACAAGGGAGAAACAGCCACTGACAGCCTTGTCATACCAGACAGCACACTGACCCTCAGAGCCCTCTGCACCTCCCTGGGCAGAGGCAGGACCCAGCTTAGCTCCCAGCAGGAGTGACAGACAGGAAGGTGGCTGCTCTCTGCCCTGACTTTTAAGCCTGACAGGCAGGCAGCTGTGAGCTGCCACCAAGAGATGTAGACAAAGAGGCAGGCAGAGACACATCTGCTCACAGGCTTGGGGCGAGCCTCTGGGCTGCCAGTCAACCAAGACACCAGGACCGTGGCTTGCCTCCAGCCAGCCAGGCAGCAAGCCCACAATGAGATGTGCCACAGCACTGACCCCAAGACCCCCAGAGTCCACCCTTCCACAAACAAGGTCCTAGGGTCGTGCAGGGTTCATGAGTGGTTGCCCAATTTGGGATCTGATACTGAAGGGTGGGGTGGGAGAGCTGTGGGGTGGGAGAGGGGGCTGTGCTTTGATTCCCTTGGCTGAGAGATGAGCCGTTCTCTCCCGCTGAGCTGTAGCTCTGCACTTGGGGAGAGAGGGTGTTTAAAAATAGCCCCAACTGACTTGAATACCCCTGCTCCCTCCTGCTGCAAGTCACGTCCTATTACTCTGCTGACGAGAGGCTTTTAGCCTGGAGAGCTTGGATCATGGATGCCACTCCAGGGTGCCAGCCTCCGTGGTGCCCAGTGTTCCACTGAGCTTCCATGGGCCCTGGAGGGGGGGATCAAGGAGGTAGAGCGTCCATGAACACACCCCAGCCACACATCATAGTCTGTGCACTAGAACCGGCTTTCCTTGCCTCTTTGGCTAGCATGTGGTGAGCAGCCCCCAATAGAAGGTCTCTGACCAAGACTTCACTGGGGAGCCTTGTGCCTCTAGAATATGAAGAGTTTATCGGAGTATGTCCCCAAGATCCAGTGCCTGTCATTTGGATGGGTTCTTGGTCATAGGCGGTGACACAAAACTAACATACATATAGATTATCACTTCCATGAGGCAGGACCTTAGCCATTGGCCTCACTGCTGCCTCAGGACCGTAGCTTACGACAGGTGTGCTGAAATGAATCCATCACTAGAAAAATACTTGGCAAGGACATCCAGATTGTGGCCTGTACCTCCTCTCTACTGCATGGGTGAAAACTAAGCTGACTCAAAAGCCTGTGCCCTGATGGCCTTGTGGCATCATCTCATCAGCAGGGGTCAAGTTCTTAGACCTCTAGGAAACCTTTCTCCAGCACCGCCACTGGAGTGTGGTTATCTTTTAACAAACCCGCCCAATCCAAAGCTACTTGTCGGTGGCTCCAAGTCAACAACAATAGCCAGAGCTGAAGCGCTCTGCAGAAAGGCTCATCTCGCTTGTCTGCTCTGGCTCGCTACCTTCTTCAGCTCTTACAGTTCTCAGATGCTCTGGGGTTGCACACTCAGAGCTCACAGCGGAAGGTGCCGGAGCCCAGTAGCTGTGCTTCCTGGCCTGGGTAAGACACTTGTCACTTTCCACACTGTGCTTTGTCACAGGGAACTTTGTCTTAGAAGGCTCCCCAGGATGGAGACTGGGTCTTAGTTTATCTGCAACCCTGGCCTGGAAAATGTTTGAATAATAAGGAAATGTGGGTGTATAGAGGGAATCTCATCAGAGTTGCTCAGACATATATAGAGAATTCAGGGATTATTTGCTGGCCACACACATGGGCATGGGCAACTGAGGAAATGGTGTAGTAAGCAAATCTATCACGAACCAGTCGTTTCGATGACAGCAGAAGCTGCTCTCCTGTTCAGGTTTCTGTTGGCATCTCCTTAGTGATGAACCTCCATCTCTTTGATGGTCATTGTCTCTTGCCCCTGCCCCCCATCATCTAAACCCAGAGACTTCAGTGGTGTGAGATTTCGGTGTTTGAAGGCATGGCTTCAGAACTCGACTAAGGAATAGGGCCTACCAGCACCTTCCAGGAGTGAAATCCCCATCAAGTGTCAGGAGCCTTGTGTAAGCTCACTAGATGTGATACACCTGCTCAAGGCCGTGGGAAACCCAGGAGGCCCCTCCGGCTCGTCGCCCCAGAGTGAGAACAGTGGGTCCTGTCCTTCACCAGGCTGCACTGGCTACATGTGACCCCAGCCTTGGGCAGCCAGATGTGTGTGCACAGAAGCTGGACACAGTGGCAGTCACAGCACTTCTGTGCTGGGGCACATGGACCTCTCTCCTTCTCCCTCCTGTTCTCTCTCACTCTCTTCTGCTTCCTCTCCATAGCTAGAGAACAGAAAAGGAAGGACTGAGGCCTGGGGTGCAGGAGGGCAGCAGGGCCTGAGGGCCATGCTACCTGAAGGCTAGAGATACGCTAAAAGTAAATCAGCCATACCCGCAGCTTGCCCATGGTACAGCAATTCGGTGTGAACTTCATGAAGAACAGTCTGGCAATGGCCACGGGCAGGGATAACCCGAGCCCACGGACACCCGCACTTGGTACCCTGATGACAGTCACACACAACTTCACGAAGCTAAGCAGAGATGTGTGCACTGCAGCTGATAAGTGTGACCGGAGGTCCTTCACCAGAGGAAGGGAAACCAGGGACTACAATGTCATTATGAGACATAATGTCCATGACCTCCAGCATGCCTTAAAGCAGTGCTTCTCAGCCTTCCTCATGCTGTAATCCTTCAAATACAGTTCCTCATGTTGTGGTGATCCCAGACCATAAAATTATTTTCATTGCACCTTCATAACTGTAATTTTGCTACTGTTAGGAATCATAGTGTAAATATCTAATATGTAGAATGGCCTTATGTGACCCCTGTGACAAGGTCATTTGACCCCAAAGGGATCACAACCCACAGGTTGAGAACCACTGCCTTAAAGCAGAAAAAGGCAAGATTCTGAAGGGGTCTTTTACTCTGCATCCACCATTTTCTAAATAGGGAGCCTCAAACCTAGAATAATAATTAAAAAAAAAAAAGAACGTCAGAATTCCAACCTGTGCTACCCAACACCAGTGTGATCCTGGCCCCCAGTACCAGCAGGCCTCCATGTCACCAGTTCAGCCAGATCAGCAGGGGTAGGAACCTCGATCCTCAGTCTCTCCTTGTATGCCAGGGGTCCCTGAGCTGGGAAATTATCCTTAAAGTATCCTCAGATCTCTCCCCATCCCTTCTCAGAAGATCCTGTCAGCCAAACAAGGGTTGTTACAACATCCTCCATAATGGTGGTTCTCAGCGTCAGTGTCTTGACCTGGTCATGGCACTTCCTAGCATGTATGTCCTCTTCATCCCGACCTTTAAAGTGTGAAATAGACCTGCAGGCTCTCTTTCCATTGTCCTGGTTTCTACCCAGTGCTAGGGATCAATCCCTGGAGCCTTTCATGTGCTCCCAGGCTGTACCCAACAATGCCTGACTACAGGGGCAGTCCTGATGGCTTTGCCTTGATGGAACAGCCTGGGAATGAGAACCATAGATTCCTGGCTCGAAGAGCGAGGGTTTGCAGTCATCCCCAGGCTTCCAGGCATTCACCTTAGGCGATGGACCAACCTGACACCTGTCAGATGAGCTGGAGGCCAGGGTAGTCCAAGGCCAACTCTGGCTCAGAGAAGAAGGGTATGGGGACAAGAGATGGCAGGCAGGGCCTGCTTCCAGAAGGATGTATTCACCTTCTTTGCGGCTGTCATTGTCCCTTTGAGCAGAATCAGATACTTCCTCCTCATCCTCCAAACTGACTTGGATGTCGCAGCTCAGCCCCAAGGCTCCTCCTCTATGAAGGTTTCCCTCTCCACCTCACTGGATCTTTGCCACCCTGGATCTCTCAAGACACTGTCTACCCAGCTCCCCACCCATGCTTCTCAATAAGCCAGGCCGGCAGGCCTTCAGGGGACCCCGTGACGCTGGTGATGACGTAATACTTGGGCTTTTTAGATGGGTGGATCTTGTAGGATGCAAATCCCTTCTATGCAGGAGTTACTGGATGTGCCTCAAGGTTTAGAGACCTATGCCAGCTCCCAGCAAGTGCTCCCTTGCTCTTAATTTAAAAATCCAGCTATGAATAACAGCTGTGACTCATTTCTTCCCATGCAAGCCACTGCTGGAGCCTCAGGTCTGAAAATGCCCTGGGCATTAGAGGGGATTAGCCTCCAGCATAAAAGAAAAAAAAAACAACAACAACAACCAAAACAAAACACACTGAACTAAACAAGCCCTCGTCTGCCTGGGGAGAAAATCTAGGCGGAAGAACACTGAGAGGCTAATGTGCACCCACTGGCTGATGGGATTAGAAGTGATACTTGTCACATTTCTTGATCCATGATTTTATAATGGGGAGAAGTAAAGGCCTGTAACTACAATAATAACAATAAACAGTATATCCCAGAGAGGACAATCACATGATCAAGCAAGAGTCAACCCCAGGGCAGACATCAGCAACCGTGCTTGAGGGATGTCAGAGGGCTGCCGAAAGGAAGAAACGGCGCACCTCCAAAAGATCGGCAGGAGCTTGGAAGTGGGACAGAGCTGGTCCCCCACCTTGTGGGCTAAGGCCTGAAGTGGCACTGGAAAAGGCAGGCATGAGTCTGTGGCACTAATCCCAGGACGTCAGACAGGGTCTCAAGTATGGCAGTTCAGGTTGAATGAAAGCCAAACAGCTCTTTGAGTAAGATACAACGCTTAAGACTTATTTCCCACCAAGCAGAGGTGGGGGTGAAAGTCAAGTGCATGGAAGTTTTAGGTAACTCTCAAGTAAGAGTTCTGTAGTCATTTTAAAAGGGAAACTTGGCTTTCTGGCAACATGACAAGGCATTGTCAGGAAAAACAGTCACCCTCTACCTAGTCTATCCTTGTGTGTTCCCATCAAGTCAGGAATCCAGAAGGAAGGGGCCAGAGCCCAGAGCTACCCGACGACACCTACTTTCCCTAGCATTTGCCGTCCTGAGTCCGAAACAGAGCCAGCTCTCTGAGGGGCAGGTGGGGAGCGCATGCGATCCCACAGACCAGTGCCTGGCTCATTGCTGGGATGTGCCATGTGCCTCACCCTTACAAATTGAGCCTGCATCTAACCCCAACTTGCCAGCCTGTTACTCCAAGGGCTTCTGCCTCAAATGAAAATATCTGGGGTTCCAGTCCCCAGCTTGTCACAGCCTGGCAGGCCTTCCCTGGACCTTGATCCCCTCATCTGCACACAGAGCAAAGTGAAGAGCCCTTTAGATTCGTACAGTTCTGAGATTAATTACATTCCAAAGCCATCTGGCCGGGTGGGTACCAGAAGCCTAAAATCAGTAGACTAGAGTGCTTCAAGCACCACAGATGCGCCACGGCCACTCCTATCCCCAGCCAGTGTCCACAAGGTCAACGGCAGTGGGGAGCTGGGCTATCCCACTATGGACCACTTGGCTGCCGCGATGGCCCAGCCTCTAGGCGCCAGTCCCCTAATAATGGCCACTATCTGAGGAGGCTAAGGGTGTTTGAATACATGGAACAAGAGCTGATTAGGACCTGCAGTATGCACCAAGTGAGGAGGCACATATGTATGCAGTATGCATGTGTCTGAGTGTATGGATTGTGAGTGTATGTAGCTGTGGACGAGTGTTAGATTCTAGAGGGTGTGGGAGTAGATACAGAGGTACAAAAGGCCAATACACTGTATGTGCCCATGGGGCGGAGGGTATGCATATCAACGTGTCTGAGAAGGGCTCCCCTTACAGCAGGATTCCCAGACTGTCACCCTCTCCAGACCTTAAGAAGCAGCTCTGCTCTGACCCCATGTGTATTACCCTCGACTCATCCAAAGCAAACTTCTTTCCCTCCAACTCCCAGTTCTCTCTCTTGGGATGCAGGGCCCTGGATCCTTCTTAGCATTTTGGTTTGGCTGTCTTGCCCTCTCTCTTTCTGGCTAAGTCTTCCCCGACTTTTATGGTTTCTTCCACTTCCTGTAACCATCCCCATCAACCACTTCATCCCCCTGCCTCAGCTGTGCATACTTCCTTGGTGGCCCCACTGCCACACTGGCATGCTCGGCCAGTCTACTTCCAACTGCTAGCCCTCCCTGGCTTCCAGCAGCTGCACAGATGATCTCTCTGACCCCAGCCCCACCCTGACCCTGCAACGTCTGGAGAACTCTTAGCACTGAAGAGTGACTTCCCAGCACTTGAGCTAAAAAGTCTGGTATGGGATACTTGACAAAGCCTTCGAGTGCCCTGTGTCCCAGAGAACACACAACAGATGTGTCCAGAACTCAAACGCTATCATTTGAGAACCAAGTCCTACCTAAAGGAAACTACATGATGAGCTTAATCTAAAAGGGGACAGGGTAGCCATACAACACTTGCTTGAAGTTAAGCTCTGCACTGTGTGTACCGTGGAAAGATAAAAAGCCTTGGAGCCCAACAGAGCTGAATGTGAGTTCTGTGTCTGCCACACAGCCATGCAACTGTGTAGCCTGGAGCATCTCATCTAACTTCTCTGAATTTCTTCAGCCTCACTTTCTTCAGCTCTAAAATGGGAATAACAGTTAGGGCTGCTGCGTTCTGTGAGGTAATGCAATGTATCCTGATGGTATCTGGTGTCTCACCAGGCTTTTGTCACCAGTCCTCCATCCTTGACCTACACTCCCCACAACTCCCTAGTAAGAATTCAGTAATTGAGTGAAGGAGTAATGGAGCCGTTCAGCACCAGGCTGCACCCACACCTTCGAGCATGTACAAGTGCAGTTCGGCACCAGGAAAACGCTTGCAGATGTGCCTGGGTCCACCAAGCCATTCTGAGGAACCAAGAATCCTGCAGGGGCTGCAGCCTATAAACTGTATTTAAATTTTCTTAAAAGGAAAAATGATGAAATCCAGAACTTGCTCTGGGAATATAAAGCACCTTGACAAATGATGGAATTTGAAACGGTTTGTGATTGCTTAGAAAGAGGAGGCGTGGAAGGAGACCAACACTCACCAGGGGCCAGCGGAGCTCCCTAAAGCATGTGCCTTTGTGGATGGGGTCACCTAGGTTGGTAGATGAAGGACACTAAATTGTAATGAATCTCACTCTCACCAGACAGCCGGCCCATTGCATAAGGAAGCTTTCAGTATAGTCATTGAGAGGAATGGATCGGAAAACTGAAGACGCCTGGCCTGAAATGTTTATGGACAGATGTGAGACATGCCGCCTGGGTAAGAGCTACCTCACTTCAGTCAGCTGCCCCATGGCGTGGGTTAAGGTTCACAAAGAGGGCTCAAGGCAAGAAGAACGGGGGAGGGAGAGAAGCGCCCGTGGGCCATTGAGCTGGATCATGTTTCCACTGGTTATTGACGGAAGCCCTACAAGTCAGGTGGGTCCAGTCTGACTGTATTCAGTCCTGGTAAAGTAGGACATTTTGCTAGGTGACAAGCTATGACTCCCTGAAGTTCAAATGGCCTGGAAGTGTGACCAAACTGACAGGGTGAGCTATCACAGGCACAGCAAAGGCCAAGCCTGTAAAGTGCCCAGAGGCTTGGGAGGCCAGCCTGAAAGGAATCCCAGCAAGGCTGAGTCTTGGGCTTAAGAGCACTGAGCTCAGCAGGAGCCCTGGGACATGGCTTAGCAGAGCTAGAGCAACTGTGACTACTGCTGGTGAGACCTGACACAGAGAGTAGAGGGATGGTGGGGCAGGTGTCAGCTCCCTGGGTCACCGACACACAGTTCCCAGGTCTTTGTTCTCAGACAGGGCTTACATGGAGCAGTCTTGTCCTTACCTCTAAATATGACCAAGCAGTTCCCAGGGGACCAAGCACATAGTATCCCTAAGCTGCAAGTCTGTGTCTGTAGGCAGAGTTTTCCTGCCCCATAGCCACTCTCAAATAAACGCACTGAAGCTTATATTAGTTACAAATGCTTGACCAATAGCTCAGGCTTGTTACTAGCTAACTCTTACATTTAAATTAACCCATATTTCTTATCTATGCTTTGCCACGTGGCTTGGTACCTTTTCTCAGTAAGGCATGTTTATCTTGCTTCTCTGCATCTCCTTGAGACTCTCCTGGTTCTTCTGCCCTTCTTCATCCCATCCCAGCATCCTCAATTTGATTGTCCTGCCTATACTTCCTGTCTGGCTATTGGCCAATCAGCTTTTTATTAAACCAATTTGAGTGACAAATCTTTACAGTGTACAAAAGGATTATTCTACAGCATTCCCCCTTTTTGTCTAATTAAAAAAGAAGGTATTAATTTAGATTGCACAATGCTTTGCTGCCTTTAAATTTTTTTAAATGCTAATGAAAAGGGAACAACAGCTGCAGAGAGACATTTGATAATAGAAAAAAAAAAAAAACACTGAACTAAGTCAGTCAATATACTTTAAAGATGTCTTGACCTCAGAATGAAAACCAGGATATATGTTGTTACTTTGGAAGAGATTTTGCTTTTGTTTCTACAGAAGAAAAAACTATGGATACCATCACAATTGATAAAGATTTGATTTGAAAAGGAGAGACCTCTTGATTAGGAGAGATGCTAGTTCATTAACCAATGTGGTGATTCAACCTGACAAAAGGGAAAACTCACCAAATTAGAGTTGGGGCAGGGTTTTGTTTTTGTCTTTCCAGGAAAATAAAAACATACAGCTGAGGAATCTAAAGACCTTTAGACAAACGAAGCATCAAAAATAAAAGGGAGAACCATTGGAGCACAGCACCATCCATGCCCAAGCTAGTCTATTCTTAGCCACTTATGAGCACTACCCTGGCATCAAGAGTCTGTTCTCTCATCCCAGTTCCATCCCTGCTGTGTGGCCCTGAGCTGACCCTTCTCCTAGATGCTTGCCTGTCCTCATCTAAACAGTGGGCAGAGCTGGGTCATCCCACAGGGTGCAAATGAGTTCTAAGGAGCATCCTACAGTTGAAGGTATTTTGTCAATCATAAGACTGATGCAGCTCCTCAGGACCTACTAAGACTTGGTTAATGGCACATCATCATGTCCCATATGAATTCTTATCATCAGGATCTCTAGGACCACACCCAGGGTCTGCTCTCTACCAGATGCTCTTGGAGGCTTTTGGGTGCAGTAAAATTTCTAGTCACTGCCCTCTCTGTGAGTTCTAGATGGTGGTTAGGTGCATCTCTCCTAGAGGCAGTGAGTGGCATGCCTCCTTTGAGATGTAGATTAGAGAAGAAAGGACAGAAGTCACTGGCCAATGGTCTCCATAAGATCTCCAGGAGCTGAGCAGCAGGCTCTTGGTTCAACAGCAAGTGATTGGTGACAGCTATCCCCTACCAACTCTGAAGTCCCAGGCCAGCTGGAACCCACCTCTGCCCCTCCCTCCCTCTCCTCTTCAGGTGCCTCGGCCCTCAGGCCCTGGCCACTCCACTGTGTGTTTCCAAGGACACCACCCAGCACCCTTGGCCATTGTCCCTCCCATGTCAGGCCATGTCCCCACCACTAAGTACCTGGATCTAAGATGCTCCTTCTGGTCCGTCCATGGTTTTAGAGAGGCTCAGGGCATCTGACAGACACCTAACAGTCACATCTGGTCTCCTGGCATTTGTTCTTCTTACCTTCCTGCATGATTTCTTCTCTTGCCATCTTACTACAACCACACATGTGCACACACACACACACACACACACACACACACACACACACCTCACCATGACCCCCCCACACACACACTCCTTCTCATCTCACCATGACCATACACATACACACTCCCCTTAACATCTCACTATGATCACACACACACCTCTTCTCACCTCACCATGACCTCTCTCTCTCTCTCTCTCTCTCTCTCTCTCTCTCTCTCTCTCTCTCCCTACTTAACATCTCACTATGATCCACACACACATCCACACATACCCCTTCCTGTCTCACCATGACCACACACACACACACACACACTCACCTCTCCACACGTCTATACACACTTTCCCACAAGCACACTTTCTCATCTCATAACACATGTGTGAAAACTTTCTCCACATACTGTGAACATGCATATACACACATCTCCTCTTACTGTACGATCATCACACAGTCCTCCTGTCTCTCCTCTTATTGTACGACCATCACACAGTCCTCCCTGTCTCTCCTCTTATTGTACAACCATCACACAGTCCTCCCTGTCTCTGCTTCTGTCGCCCATAAGAAACTGCACACCTTTGTCCGACATGCCCTGTCCAGGACTTGGCAACTCACTTCAATCAAGCTTGATTTCAGTGGTCTTTGTTACAGACTGTTGCCCACTGAATCCAGCTCCAGCTGTTCCAAGAGGAACAAAGGACAGTGTTCAGTTCATAGTTTAGCGGCCAAGACCACGTCCAAGGACAATCATGTTCATTAGGGGGCTGCAGTATGACCCCCAGATTTACCTGGTTTCCTCCACTCTTAATGGCAGCCCCCACTTCTGTGCCCAGGAAGGGCTACAAACAAGGATGTGAGATGGGAATGACATCTAGTTAAGGCCTTTTCCTCATCCTCCAAGCCGGGCTTAGGAAGCAATGGTATCTTCACCACAGGCCCTTCTGCCAGCACCAAGCCTTAGCCCAGGCCTGGCCCAGAGGAGGCAAAGCTCACTGACTCCTGGCACAGGCAGCTTCCTGCTTCTAAGAATCTGGACTTTGAAAGGCAGTGCTTCTCTAGCCGTCTTCACACAGACTGCATTGTGGTGACTCTCAAGCCTGTCTCAGATTTCCCTTCCAGAGCTCTCAGGCTTTCAAAGGAAAGGAGAGCCAGCAGGCTGCTTCAGACACCCGGTGGATTTGGCTGAACTAAGCCATCTGAAAATCCACCCAAGCCACATCATGCCAAGACCTTGCAAAGAGTTTCTGAGACTTGGCCTCTGCCACACCCTTCTCCTGATGGTTCGAGCTGTCTCATCTGAGTGGAGTATACTAGGCCAGCATTACAAAGGCTGCTCAAATCACTTTCCTACAGCCCCATAACAAACATGATTATACTTGGACATGGTCTTGACAGCCAGACTGAGGTCTGAGCTGAATCCAGTAGACAGCAGGTACTAACAAGGACCACTGCAGTCAAATTACATTGAAGTGAGTTGGTATGAATGAACTGGATTAAGTTGACACTTAGACACTATTAACAGAGACTCTACTGTGAGCCAGGCACATGATAGATCTTAGTGCTTACAAGGTAGGGATGAACGTTGGGGGACAACGACCATACCCTCACAGAGCTTACATCCTGAGAGGTGACAGGGATCTGTTTTGTGTCCAGGTGGCAAGAATCTCTGTACAGATGCCTATGCCCGCTGATATTTCCCTGTCCTCTCACTGATGGACCCTGAGTTTCCCACGGCTAAGTCAGAAGGCCAGATTAGAACTATATCAGGACAAGATGGCTTCTGAGACAGCCCATCCCCACACCACCGGCTATAATGTGACTCTTCATCATCTCTGATCAAGAGAGGAGGTCTATTCTCTACCATGAAACTTGGTTAGCTTGGTAACTTACTTGTTCTTCTTACTTTCCTGCATGATTTCTTCTCTTGCCATCTTCAAAGTAGAGAAGGGCGGAAATTACTCTACTTCTGAGCCTAGGCCTCAGAGCATCCTGGACCATTCCTCTCTCAGATTCCTGCCCCTGCCATTTGAGCGAGGCTGAGCTCACCTACCACACCAAGGAAGCCACAGGGAACAAAGCCAGGCTGGCCATGCCATCCTACCCAAGTTTGTAGACACCAGAGAGAGTCAAGTCACTACCATCAAGTCACGTCTGCATGAATGAGCTCCACTGAGTCTAAACAAGTCTGAAAGGATGAACAATGAAAATAGAGGTGTTCTTAGCCATGGATTATTGGATAGCACTATCATGACAATAGTTACCAGGCTGCACCCAAAGCCAGACAACCTACTGCAGAAGAACACACCACCATCCTCTTCCTCTTATCACCATTTGGCCCTGGAAAGACCCAGAGGAAGAGAATTCAGAACCTGGGGCTCCTGCTCTGGACACTAAGTAAGCCACATCTCCAAATGCAAACCTAAGCGGGTTACTGGGTGCACATGGCTGAGATCCTCTGCTCCATGAAGATTTTGTGTGTGGAAAGAGCTAGGAATCCCAGTCAAAATAAACAAAATTTGGTAGAAAGCAAGAGGTCTGACTTTGTGTCATAAAATCCACAGTGTGAACCAGAGGGGAGCAAATTAAAAATAGTGATGTTGGGGGTTGGGGATTTAGCTTAGTGGTAGAGCGCTTGCCTAGCAAGCGCAAGGCCCTGGGTTCGATCCTCAGCTCAAAAAAAAAAAATAGTGATGTTGAGAAAGTCACGATTTTCATTCCACAATATGCCCAATGCCACTCTGTGGAAAAAGGAGGCAGGATCAAATCTCCACAGTCTGTTTGGATGGAAGACAGGCCAGGCCACTGGATTCTCTCACACAGATGCCACAGAGAACACAGGCGTCATCTGCGGAGAGGATACACTGATGAATAGTTAGAGAATCCCAAACAGTGCATCCTGGAACAAAAACTCTCTCTCCTGGGACTAAAAGGGAGAAAAGGGCAGGCCTGATTAAAAGTCTACTAGTGAGTAGCAGCTACTGTCTGATTCATCGTAAAACAAAGGCCTGGTGCCATGTAATGTGCACCACAATTTAACTCACGCACCAGAATTCAGATCAGGAATGGATGACAATACTTTTGCTGGACAGTCCTGACGCAAGTAAAATTGGCTTATAGTAAGTTAATAGGATCTTTGTTTAAAAATAGCAATTCCAGTTCCATAAATACTATTACTTCTATCTCGTTCTAAAGATAGGGGTACACTTAATTAGTAATATTTGACTTTCCACAAAAATGGGAGATGGCACCTCAAAATCTACTGAAGATTGGTTTTATACTTACATCCATATGAAGGTTATGTAAATATATTTGAACACTGGGGGGGGGTGAATCTCTTCACTCTCTTAGAACCAAACAAAGTATTGATTGGCCTGCGCTTCAATTTGTAATCATTTACCTTTATCGGCAATGGCTAAGGATAAGGAGGCAGATGTCTCCACTGTTCTTGACTATGCCAATTTAATTAGAACTCTCTAGTACTAAAAAGACAGTGCATTTTACTACTGATAGGCATTTTAGTGTGGTTATGTACAATACCAACAAATGAAGAATATTTAACACTTCTCACACACACACATAAAAACCACAGACTTTGGCGTCTGGCAGACTCAGGTTTGGGTCCCAGGTCTGTCATCTACTAACTACAGAGAAGCAACCTAACTTATTCAGCTCTGACAGACTCATCTCTATAGCAGGGGTGGTACTGAGTTGGGGCCTCAAAGCCTTGCCATAAGGATTGTGTATAACATGCATGGCTAACAGTATCCACACTGTACACTCAGCTAAGATGGGATGACTTGGTCCCCAGAGAACATGTGAGACTATCTAGGGACATTTATAGCTGTTGAAACTGGGGCAGGTATACCATTGGTATGTAGTGAGGAGAAACCAGAGATGCTGCTAAAAACACCATGATGAACACCGTAGATCTCCAGATCTCCAAAGAATTGCCCAGCCCCAGTGTCCAGGGTACCAAAATAAAGAAATTCAGTCCTTGGAGCACAGTAAAAAACATAATGGAGATGGCTGTGTAGCTCTCTGGAAATGTGGGGCTTGGTGATCCCAGCATCCTTCCTGGGAGGCTCAAGGAATACTAACAGCAAATATGCTACAGCAAAGAGCTGACTTGCCTTCTGTCCTTTAATTCACCCATCCCAGGGCCTGACAAATAGGAGTAAGTCCAGCTAGTCTGGGCTGAATTTAGGCGGGAAGCTTGAGCTCTGTCAGGGAGGTGATACATCTGAGTTTCTAACAACCAGGATTTTGAGTCTCCACAAGCTGAGTGAGGCTTTGCATGGAATCCACAGCACACCTCAAGCAAAGCACATACACAAAATGCCCTGGTTCACTGAATGCCCCAGGTTCATAGAGCTCCCCTGGCACCCTCCACCAAGGCATCTGTTTTAAAAGAACTATCCCGTAACTTTATTCAGAAAGCCCTTGGCTGTTGCAGAAACAGTGTGGGGACCATTTCTGAGAGCCACAGCTGATCTTGCACAATGACGGAACATGGAGGGGATCTGGATTTCATAATCGTTGGGATTGGGGATGGTGTAGGGAGAGGTCGTCAGATTGGAACACGTATGCCTCAAGCCGGTTAAAAGTGACGCCATGTGATCAATCTGGGTAGAAAGCTCTTCTGTGTCAGTAGTCACGAGGTGATAATGAAATTAAACTCAATGCAAGGCCTGGCCACGGCGAGTAGAGGCTAGAGAGCCGTGATCCACAGCAGGGAACGTCTCCAAGGACCACGCGGGCATCAGGCAGCAGACTTTTTGGGAGGGAGGGGGAGAGGTGTGGCAGGATTGAACCCAGGACAGTTGACTTTCAGGGACAGCCGGCAGGCTAGACAGAGGAGAGTATTTCAGGCGTAGGCAGGAGACATGACTGGCCGGAGCTACAGATGCCCAGATGAGGGCTATACTTGCTATGGCCCCAGAAATACCATGCTGCCACAGTGACATCAGGGAGCTTACTGTCCCTTCAGGACCCCGTTTTCACCCTGTTTCAAGTCTCCCTCTGCAAGGGATGGGGGCTGTTGGTCTCACCGTCTCTAGTCACTTGTTGCTAAGTGAAAAGAACATTCCGGAGGCAGGAGATCAATGGCGGCCTGGTCTCCAACAAGATGTGTACTCTCTAGGGGCAGCAGGAGGTTAGTGGGGGAAGGTGGATCGCCTAATTCAGACCCTGTCTGCTTCCTATGGTGCTAAAGACAGCCCAGTGGAGCCCTCCGTTGGAGCCTCCTGTATCCCAGCCAAGCACTGGCATCTCTTCTCACTGGGCATCCATGAGGGTTGGTATTAACTGTCAACTTGACAGGATCTGTCAACTTGAGAGATGGGCCTCTGGGCATACCTATGGGAATTAAGCTTAGTTAAATTAATTTAAGACCCACTTTAATTGTGGGAAGGAGCATTTTCTGGGTGGGAGGTCCTGGGCTACATAAAATGGCGAACGGGAGCTCAGGGCAGTGTGTATGCATTGCTCTCTTCCGATGGCTGCAGTTGCTTCAACCTCCTGCCGCCTTGACTGCCCACCATGGTGGACGGTGCCTCAAGCTGTGAGCTCAGAGACACGCTCTCCCTTCAGCTGCCTTTGTCAGAGCATTTTATCACAGCAAGGCGAAAAGAAACTAAGACAGTGTGACAGCATCCGGAAGGGTCACAGAGCCACACAGCTACTGAGCAGCAGTCAGGCTTTGCATTTGGCTTTCCAGATTCCAGTCTGGCTGGGCCATAGGAGCGCTTATGACTGCTAGTCTCTGCCACACAGGTGTTGTGTCTTCTCTACTTACAGGCCATTTCCCCAGTGACCCCGACAGAGCAAGCAGCCAGTGCTCCGGAACACCAGAGTGTGTCTTCCTAGGTAAATGTATGAAACACCTGGGGAATTCATCAAGGCTGAAAGGCATTTGGAGTGGGTGACAAGGGGTCACACAGTGTGAGGTCGAGCTGGAGTCTTGCTAGACAAAGAGCAAGGTGTCACGGCCCAAACAGAAAGTGAAACTGTGAAAGAAAAATGGAGGAGCCCCTCCATTGCATTTCTAAATCCCTGAGGAAAAGGAGGATGCTGTATGAACTTCCAATGTGTCCTTCTATTTGGGCAGTCTGACTCTTAGAGAGAGCCCCTGGTGGGTTGGGTGGGGTCTGGCCAACTGTCCTTCTCACCTGAGCCCTGGGACATCCACAGACTCAGCACAAGGGCTGGGAATGTTCACCCACACAACAGGAAGTGGTCAGGAGAAACCGGGTTGCCAGGCTCGCTTGCAGAGATTAGCACTCAACAACACAATGTCTTTTCTGAGGAGTGCTTTTATTTTATTTATTTCTAGTTTTCATTTGACCCAGGCTGGCATCAAACTCCCAGCCATCCATTTGCCTCGGGTGCTGGAATTACAGGCGGAAGCCACCACACCTGACTCCCTAGTGCAGCGTTTAGGTATATGCTTGCAATGTGAGTGGCCTTACCCGGGACAAATCCACACGCGTGGGAACCCAGGAGAACTTGTGTATCCCACACTCCAAAGGACTCATCCTGCCGCTAAGTGGCTGTGGGCCTGAGCAGCTCTCTGTCCCCTCTGGGTCTCTACACCAAGGGAGAGCCAAGGCTCCAAGTCCATGTCTCTTGTGTGCCTAGAGACTGAGCACAGAGGTAATCAAAATGAAGACTCCCTCCATAATGGCAGACCACGTCACCTGGTCAATGCAGCTCCACAAAGATATGCTATCTTCTTGGTCCCTGAAGCAGTAGTGCCTGTCCCTCCTAAAGGCTCAGGCTAGGAAGGCTGAGCAAGGACAGTATCATACTCAGTCTGAGGTTAGACCAGACTTGACCTCAAGCCATGGGTCTTCCCCAGTGAATTGACCCATCACTCCATACATGTTCTCCCTGAAGCAGCCCCCACTGAATCCATGTCCACTGCCCAGCAAGACATCGCCGCAGGCCACAGGGAGACGTGGAGTACCTGCTAGAGCGGGTTTTTGTGGGCTGGCGAACAATAACATAGTATGTATGCCCTGTCTACTTCCACCAAATACAGCCAGCAAGGGACTGAGGGCCTTTGCTGGGAAGTTTATGGGGTGGACACATGAACCATGCAGGCAGCAAAAAGCCCCAAGCTGAATCCTATCAAATGTACCACTGAGCATCCAGGAAGCTAAGGAATCGGCATGGACTAAAGTAATGCAAGCACCTTTGAAGATGGATGGGAAAGATGAAGAGGCAAGGTGGAGGCCAGGAGAGGCGAGACAGAGGACAGTGGCGTGGAAACAGGCAGGGGTGGAAGCCATGTGTGGAACTGCGGCGTTGTGTGAGTGAGGAAGCCAGCCCTGGAAAAGGGAGATGGTCACATGTCACAGCTCAGGAAAATGGCTGGTGACTATTAATCCCAGTCACGTCAAACTTCTCTAGTATCCACAGACCAAGAAAAGCACCTCACACTGAGGACAGGTTGGAGAGCCTACTGCTCAAACCGGCCCTTCCTCAAAGGCAAAGGAGCCCCCAGAGCCCAGGACTCCTCAAGATTCATGGCACAGAAGAGTGCCTCTCCCACATAGAAGAGCTGAGGATGGGATGGGCGTCGAGCAACAGCCTGGCATTGCCAGTTCCCTTAACTAGAGAGCATGTGGTGATGCCAGCACCACACTAAGCCCATAAGCCTGGCCCCTGGTTCTCAGAACAGCTTCCAAGAGCTCATCATACTGGCTGGATGCAGAGCCTGCTACCATCTGCTCCCCACGCTGCCACAAAGCAAAGCTCCATTTTGTGAATGAGGGGAAGTAAATACAAAGATCGAGGGCAACAGCAGCGAGGTGGTAAACAGGCCAGGCTAGAATTCAGAGTCACCATCACCCCACATTCCTTCCTATCTCCTCGGTCACTTTGTTTACACACTAAAAGTGCTCGAGAATGGTGGCTAATGGGCTTACAGCCCTATCAAACAGAGTAAAAGAAGAAACTGGTCTGCAACCATTACTCAGAAAAGGGTCATGGCTCCCTTCCGCAGGAAATTGGGACTCTAAAAGCTGTAAATCTGAGTTCCACTGAAAACAGAATGTGTGTGAGTGTGTTTCTATGAGATGCTGAAACAGCGCCGTACCACCTGAGGACACAGGAGCAGTGACCCATCTCATCACTGTCATTGGCTCTGAGGCCAAGGATGGCTGGTAGACCCTAGAAGCCCCATTATCCATCTCAGTCTCCGCGATGCCCCTTCCCTGTGCCAGGGCCACCCTTGGGACTAGGAAGTGCAGAACCACGGGGTCTGAAGATGATAAAGAAGGCTGTGGGGCTTTGTTGCAGCCAGAAAAGATGGGTCTACATATTTAAAGAGTGATGGGCAAGGGGAAGCAGGGGAAGCCAGCATTCTGGATGAGGGTTCAATCAAGGAGGATTCAGGCCACATCCTACCCAGACTCAATCAGTGTGGCCCAAGCCACCAGGAAGCGTTAGAGGGGTTGGTGCAGGCAGCTGTGGGAGACACAGGGGAGAAGCAGAGAACAGAGTGGTCACTGGTTGGAAATAGCCATTTTATGTCTTGGAGACGGCTGCTCTGGCTTGAATAAAGTCTAAGGCGAATATAAGAAAGTCCCTGGACAGGCCTACATTGTCACAGCCAGGAAGCCCGTTTGCAGAGGTGGACAGGAGCAGGTGTAACAGCCCCCACCACAGTCACCCTTGACAACAGCATACTCTGGATCACGAGTGGGAGACTCCCTGTGAACCTTTGGCTGAGTGGCTCCTCCTGAGCCCTACATAGTGTTTCTTTGCCTACCAAACCTAAGAGTTGGATTCAATAACTGACATGTATTGTTTCCTATAACATTTCATGTATCTGTCACATAGGAATTTGTCAAAAGCATCGAGAACGTATAGGGAGTGACAGCGTGTTTGCCAACACTGTTGGGGGTAGAGTCACACAAGTGAATTTTCCCCCATAGCAGAAACACACTTGTTTAGTGTAGAAAGTCTTCCTAAATGCTTGCACTTGCTTGTCCTTGGCTCCTTGGGCAAGAAATAAACATGGTGGTCTTGTTTCTGTGGAGTCTTTATTACCTAACTTTGAACAATGAGACAAGGGAAGTAGGTATGAGTCCTCTGTTGTCAGTTTTTGGGGTCCCTAAGCCTGTGACTCCCCTTCCAAATGGTTGTTCCCATTGGTTGTGAACTTTGAGGTCAGAGGCAACTCTAGATCTGGTGGAACTGCCCATAAGCTGGAAGTCAGTAAACTACAATGGAAATCCAATAAATTGTACCAGAGCCAGGAGCCCAGGCTTCGCCTCCACATCAATGCTCTCTGCCCTTTGCTATTTACCCTCTGAATTCCTGGGTCTAATCTAATATGTTCACTTTTTGTGAGGCTGACGGTTGAACCCAGCTAAGCACATTTTCTACCACCCAGCCACCTCAGCCCTTGGGTCTGTGTTTATGGCCTGTAAGGGGTGTTACCATGCCATTCAAACTCCTCCACACAATTACATCTCTCCAGATCTTCCTCATCTATTCCCTACTCTAGGAAGTGCAACTTTCTTTGGCTTATCCTAAAAGCACCTTCCCAAAGAGTCTCTTTTTCTTGACTAGGATTTAGTAAGCCATAAAGATCCATCACACCCCAGATCTTGTTGAGGGCAACTTTATTCAGTGCTGATGTCATGTGATTTCCTGAGTCTGTGACCGTGGGCAAGGCAGACTCTGGGAATGCATATTGCCTTGTACCTGTCCTCTTGGTTGGCCAAAGGGTTCCCTGTCTCCCAGTACTGAGTTATCCCAAAGCAGCAGTTTCTGTGCCTCTGGAGGTCCCCAGGACTAAATCCACAAGGACACACCAAGTTTAAGGAGTTAAACAGGTCCTCCTGCCAACTCTCCAAGTCCTTAATGCGTCACATGAACAGTGAGCCTCTGAACGAAGCAGCTGTTCTGAATGGAATTTCTCAAACTTACCCGCCAGGGAACCCAAGCTCCTCCTGAAAACACCACCTTACTAAGTAGCTGCCTGCTTTCCCCCTCTCAACTCTAATTTGTAAGAGTCATGTGACTCTGGGCAAACCATCTCTCCTCTCAGGTTTATATTCCTCCCATGTCAGATAATGGGGTAGAGGTCCAGATCAGAAACAGTAAAGAGGTTTACCTGGGCCTCAAACACCAACTTGAATTTTGGGAAGTCACAGCCTATGGGCTGTGTTCTGAAGAGTTCTGATGCTACCTTCAACTTGGGGTGGAAATGCCATCATCAATTAAGCTGTTGCCGTCCTAAGAGCCAGGCTGCCAGCCTGAGAGGCCAGCACCAGCTTTCCCTGTAATAGATAACCCTTCAGGTTACCTTCGTGTGTACCAGGGTAAGCTGGCCCTGTGATCTCAGAAGTCCCCAGTATTTGCCTCTCAGCAATCACTTCAGTTGTGGAAGCGTCTTGTCTGTTCTCACTGACTGGCCTATAGCCTCGACAGAGCTGCTGGCACAGTCTGGATCCCCCAAATTCATGGTGTCAGCCTGGTTTCCCAACTTCACAACTGCACAGAGGTGGGGCCAAGTATCACAGGAGTGTCCGTGCCCTGCACAGCCCCGTGGGGAATCTGGAATACTGAAAGTCCTATTGCATACCCTGTCCCCAGAGGACATCTGGATGCTGGATTCTCCCAAACTCTTCCACTATCCCAAGGGAAAGTTGCTCTCCTTATTTCAGAGTGGTACCCAGCGAAGCTTGGGAACCAAGGAGGAGCTTGTTTTAATGCAGGTCCCCAACCCCCAGGTCTGAGTGGAACTCACTGGACCAGGTGGAGCCTAGTGATCTTTTTTCACCTTTGACTTGGTAGGAAACTGACATTCGAGGGCCATGGGACTTCAAGAAACTTGTCTCCCTAGATGGCCTGACCTGTCAGCGTTCATTACCATGAAACTTCCAGAAATCTGTTTCCCTTGACCTGCTTACTCATCCAGGTCACTTCTCTCCAGCTGCTGTGAGGAATAAACTAGACAAGATGTTTGCAAAGGATCTGATATGGCACCAATACCCTAAAAACACTTGTGTTCTACCTCCTGTCTGTAGGGTATAGCGGCTCTTCAGCCCAAATCCCGCCCGACATGCTGAAGGGTTTGAAATCAGAAGCTGGAAAGCCCCTCCAGGGTCCCCCATCCAGTAGCTCAGGTCAGAAAGAAGAGCCAGGTGGTGTGAAGTCAACACACTGTGCTCCTCCAAGAGTCTCATGTCCAAACTCTCTCAGCACACCCTATTCAGAGACAGCATGTCCCCTGTGAGAAGACCCCAGCTGAACACACAGCTCCTATATGTGGGGAATGACCCTTTGTATTCATTACTGCTATCTACACGGTTAACACAAAACACTCATGTAATAATTGCCTGTTAGGCAGGATGGGTGTGTAGATGGATGGATGGATGGATGATGGATAGATGGATGAATGGATGGATGGATAGATAGATGGGTAGATGGATGGATGGATGATGGATGGATGGATGGATGGATGATGGATAGATGGATGAATGGATGGATGGATAGATAGATGGGTAGATGGATGGATGGATGATGGATGGATGGATGGATGATGGATGGATGGATGATGGATGGATGGATGGATGGATGGATGGATGGATGGATGGGTGGATGGATGGATGGATGGATGGGAGTTAAGACATAATGCAAAGCCCAGTGTAGTGGCACATGCCTTTAATCCCAGCACTTGGAAGACAAAGGCAGAGGGATCTCTGTGAGCTCAAAGCCACTCTATAGAGTGAGCTCCAGGCTGGCCAGGGCTACACAGTCAGACCCTATCTCAAAAGAATAAAAAATAAATGAATGAATGAATGAATGAATGAAT
>CABHPP010117600.1:11094-29779 GCA_902168425.1 Peromyscus attwateri | reverse complement strand
TGAGTTGTATGGTCAGACAGCAATGGCAATTGGGGCAGAGAGGATGGGAACCCGAAGGCTAACCCACCTGAGGACTATGGCATCTCCAGCTCTTCCAGGTGGAAGTGCATGGAAAACATAAGGACTCTGGTAGCCCAGTTTATTAATTCTCCCTCTTAAGGGACTTGTCCCATTCATGACTACTCTGGGCAACCTTTTCTCTACCTTTGGCTGCTTATAGAGATTTTCTCTTCAGGGTTGAGTGAACATCAAAGACCCTGGAGAACTCACTTGCCCTGCACAGAATGCAATTGTATACACATAAATCCATGTGTCTGTTTCTAGTCAAACATATGTACCACTCAGTAGACATATTGACTGTATTCACAGCTTCTAGCGCTGTTCTAAACGACTGCCATTCCTTTCCGTATACAGCTGAATCAGTAGAAAGCTCTCGGGGCCTCCATGGGAAAGTGCTAGAGAATGTGCTCACCCACCAGCAAGCCTTTTGGCCTCTTCTCTGGGCTGGTTCACAGTCTAAAGTTAAGCTTCCGTGATGTTGCTAGGGTAAATTGGAAACAAAGAAATAAACCCACAGGAGTATTGGCTTACAGCATACCCACCTGTAGTACTGGAACACTATAAACAATATTATTTGTTGGTGGCTTAAGAGAAGTAATTCGAAAATAACTCTAATAGAAAGCACGTGTTTTTCTCCCATTCTGACTTGTCATGTTTGATGGCTTGATGAGAAAGAAAAGACATGCCAAAGGCTTTCCAGACAGCCAGCTCAATCAAAGCTGCTAACATTTTGAATTGAAACAGTTAGCCTTATGTATTTGGAGGTAGGATCCTCTGATTCCCATCCAGTAAGCAGTTACCAATCCTAAACATTCTTCTAGCTGCAATGAAGACCCCATTCCTCAGCAAAGCCACTCCAAATATTCAAGCTCACAAAAGTCATTGACTTTTTTCTTATTGTTATTTTTTTTATTTAGCTGTTTATCTCTGTGAAACCTGTGCGTACATGGTTCTAAGTTCACTGATAATAATCTTATGGGAATAGGCAGATCTCAATAATCAGGAATCTTCCAGTGATATGCTTTTTCAGACTCATAGGAACTGACCCAGGATGAAAACACAAAAATGTATATGACTAAATCACTACACCATGGGAAAGGTGCATGAGAGAACAAACACACACACACACACACACACACACACACACACACACACACATACACACAATTAGATCCTAATTCATTGCAAATTAAGCATGTTAAAAGATATTCAAAAGCCAATGTAAGAATGGCAATCTGAAGTGTAAATTCTTTAAAAATTATTCTTACACAGACCTTAGTATTAAATTATGCAATATGAGAGATAGGGAAAGTGAGAAGCCTGAAATCTTAACATTATCTACCAAATGAAAGCTGAAAAGAACCCTAGAACATATGCAATATGTATCTATTTAACTGGCATTATTTTATCTATGTTAATGCATCATGAACTTGGAGCTTTTTCTACAGAGGCACAATGGGTTACAGCAATCTCAGAGCTAACTTAGAGTGACCCTTCATAGCTTATGATCCCTTTTGAATGGGCTGACCTGGTTAATCCATTTCATACTGGTTGATTCTATTTGTCTGTGTATTCACAACCTCCCACAATATTTTTAGAACATAATTCTGCATCATGTAGTGCTGGATGATTGACAACAAAGCTAATAAGATAATAGTTATGCTCTGCCCCTGGTAGTTTACAGTCTCAAAGAACTCATGGCTAATCATTGTGAAATTAAAGAGCCAACATAAGATGCTTTGAGTTAACACAAAAAGCTTGTTAGTCTTTCTCCTTCTAGCCAGAGTTTAGAGTTGTCAATAGTCTTGCCTCCACATGCAATGTTAAATTTTGTAACTGATCTGTTTGCATGGCTGCCTTCCATAGTAGCACTGCACTCTGCATTCCCAGCTAGGATGGAGACCAGCAATGGTCACAAAAGACACTTACACAAGAGGGCAAGAAACTGGATTTGGCATGGCGATACTTAGAGCGGACTTCTGGGTCAACACACCCTTCCTAGCAAAGAACGGAATGGGAGGTTTGTCTTGGTAATTGAAGACCCATATAGACCTTTGGAGTTGGAGAGACAAACCATAATTATGTGACCATCAAGTAACCACCCAGAGGCATAAGTCACAAGGATAAAACAAAAGCCAGGAGTGAGAACGCGTCCCAAGTAAAGTAGGGGTCACAGTGAGGCTCCTGGACCCTGGCAGTCGACATATTTCCCTAAAGTCTTCTGTATGCAGTCTTGTCAGAAAACAGGGTACAGTGGGATGGAAAGTAGAGACCCCAGTCAGGAAGAGCTGGTGTGTCCTAAAAAGTACCCACTCCCACCAAATCAGTTCAAAATGTATCTACATCTTGATTAAAAAGAAATACTTTGTTGGGCGTGGTGGATTATCTTTAATCCCAGCACTCACTTGTGAGGCAGAGGTAGGCAGATCATCGGTTAGTTCAGGGTTGACGTCATCTGTATAGTCGTTTAACCACTTCCCTACCAGCCAGGACGACACAGTGAGACCCTGTCTTACAAAAATGAAAATAAAAAATAAAGATTAAAAAAAAAAACAACACACTTTTAGGCTTGATAAAGAAACCCCTCAGAATTCCACAAGTTTTCATGCTGTAATTTTCTCCTTGAGAAAGAAAATAAACAAAAAGCAACACAGAAGTTGTAAAGGAATATCACTAAGACTTTAAACAGTTTCAAAAATGTCAAAATTGTCTGTGGCTAAAGAAATGCACACAACACATAACACACATACACACACACACACACACACACACACACACACACACACACATCTGGAAAGAAACCACGATTTACATTTAGATTGATGTAAATGCAGTAGTCACCCGGCACAGGGAAAGGGGCAGCAGCTAGCCTGACTGGCTATGCTGCAGAGAGGGTGTTTCCTTGGTGTGTGAGCTGCTGCCAGTTCATCCACCCGAAGTCCATTTGCTGGAAACCTCTGTACCCACCTCTGCACTCACCCCTTGGTCTGCAGAAGCACCACCCCACCCACCGTGTGGTCTGGGTTCAGTGCGGGTGCGGGTTACAGTTTCGGCCCCGTCATATCCCCCCCCCCTCGCCCCTTGTGAAACAGAACTATTTGTTGAATTGTGTACCCAGCTCAGCCTGGAAGGCAAAGTGCTGTGTGTTATGAAAAATCCATCCTGGTAGTACTTGCTAGGAAATAAATGCATGAAAAGTCTAGTTGTTTTGTTGTGGATGGTAAAATGTCAGTCTATAAAAGTGGGGAGTAGAGGGAGTCCACTAAAGGCTCACAGAAAGAGCATCAGAGCAAGGAGAGCTGTCCACACAGGGTGGGCTACCAGAGGAGGCGGGAAGCTGGTTATCTCCACTTGAGTTTCAATAGAGTTTGGAGTGTGTTATATTTGTAGAAGGGACTTTTTTTTTTTTTTTTTTTTTTTTTGAGGAAAGGCCAGGGCAGATGTCCTTTGATGACATTTCCCACTCTATAACTGCTGATACGGTCATTTTCCAAGGACATTGTATCAGAAAAAAACCTAAGCCTCCCATCTCTGGCATCCTGTGTTCTGGACACTACAGATGTGTTCTAATTTGAGCCTTGCAAACTCCCTGCAATGAAGATCTTTCTATCCTCTCTTTGCAGTCAGCAAAGCTGAAGCTTAGCAGGCATGCCAGAGATAGTCCACAGAGATGGACCACTGGGGCAAAGCCAAATGCACCTTAGACTCCTAAACCGATGCCCTTTGCACTGTGCTACCTGCACTCAACAAGAAGTCTGAGAAATTCATAATGAAGTCAAGGTACTGAATGAAGGGCAGTGTTGGCAGGAACCCCCCTTCTTTCATCTTCAGATTGTGTGCATTAACTAAATCTCCCTTATCAAAAGTTTAATAATATCAGTAACCTGCCTAAAATCACCTCAGAGCACACACATCTGAAAAGCTCTCCCAGGAGAGTTGCCCTTCTATATATTGCTCTCTCCCTGAAGAAAGGGAGGTTAAAAAAAAAAAAAAAAAAAAAATACCTTTCTACATGATCCAGCCTCCTGGCTCCTTGTCCCTCCATCTCTTCCTCTCTACCATGCAGCTACACTGATGAAACACAGGCCCAAACCAAGTATTCCAAAAATTCACAGCAGAATTCCATTTTTCAGGTCTGGGATTACAGACAGAAAGGCATAGGAATCAAAAGTCTCTCTCTCTCTCTCTCTCTCTCTCTCTCTCTCTCTCTCTCTCTCTCTCTCTCTCTTTTTCCAGATAACATTCTTGAATCCTCTGCCATGGTATAAACAAGACTGAGCACACAGCATTCCTCCTGAAGCACATGGCCCTGTTTTGAAAGCATGGGCCTGATTTCTGGAATGTGGTGTTTGCCTCTCCAAAGACCTTTCTATTCATTTGGAAATGACTGAATTTGGTGGTATTAATGATGATCAGGAATGATTGAAACGGGTCTTTCCTTCATCATCTCTGACCTGCCTCTCATCCTCCATATCCTATTTTTTTTTTATAATTAAGTTTAGCTCTATATGTGTTTCCAAGGGTAGTGCTCTTAATTTAAGCTCTGAGTTTGGTTGGCTTGGGTGTATGACTACAGCCAATTTTGTGCTGACTTCTTGTGAATCATTTTTTAAAACACTCAGACCTCAACAATATCCTTACCTGGCAAGATATTGTTGATTTTCTTTGCCTTCCTGGCAAGATATTGTTGATTTTCTTTGCCTTATCTTGAAGATTGTTGGTTTATTATACCTCTTCAAGGCCAATTTTAAGGATATCTAGTAGAAACTTGGATGGAAACTGGAATAATGCTTCTTACCCATTTATGGGCTTGAGTTGTTAGGATAAGAATCGAGGGGAAAGTTCCTTAGTATGTGTCAGCTCTGACACTGAATAATTAGATTAGTCCCTTTAAGAAAAGCCATGATGCACACTTAACCAAATGAATAGATGCTCATCTCAGTAGATCACCTTCCATCCAACTGCTGTCACTAAAATTCTTTCTTGATATACTTCCTGAGACTTTTGTATAATTTCTTCTGGGTACTCCAGATTTACAGGGAAATCTTTATATTTTGAAAATTTAGAGAATCTATTGTGAAATGTATAGGTACTTTGTTTCAAAACATCACCTTCAGGTGTTCACAATGCTAGTGTGCCGATGTAATTTGTGATTCCTACTCCATGGATCATGCCAGGATGCTGAGACTGGCCCTAGTTGAGTAGATCACTGTCTGGTTCCAGTGCTCCCAAACCAGGAAGGAATATTTAAACAATGGCAGCATCTGAGGCTTGAGTAACTTACCTTTCATAATGCATCATTTATGCCTGTGATTCAGACACTCAATGGGCCTTTGTAGTATTCAAAGGCCACGACTCACATCATGAACTAACTGCATAGCAGCGTGTACTCCAAGTATATTTTCACAAGAAGTGCTGCTCACTGCAGACATGTGAAAAAGCAACCAGACATACATCCCCACATGGATCCAGCAAAGGGCCCCACTTGCCTTTGCATGCCAGGTTCTGCAAGGATACTGGTAGAAGGAAAGACAAAAAGAGCTCGTGAAAGATACTTTTCCTCAAGTCTTTGCAAGGTCTGGTTGCACAGGGTCCTAACAGTCTTTAGAAGTAGGAGTCTAATGCGGTGGCTCTATTTTAAAGCTCAGTATGTGTGGCTTGCTTACTCTTGTACTATATGCTTTGGTTGTACATAGTCCTGTAACTAGATATATCTTTCAAGAACACTGATTCTCCTCTCCTGTGATTTTTTTTGTCCCATCCCAAGACACCCAACAATGTCTAAAGACATGGTATCAGAGCAGAATGGAAGTTGCTAGCAGTATCTCAACATTAGAGACAAACTAGGCACAGGACAGCACACATAACCCTTCTTCATTAAAAAAAGAAATAGCTAAATGCTGAGAGCTTAAGAAGAGACCTCTGCCCCAGGAAAAGGCTCACCTAAGGAAAGGTGAAGGAAACTTGTAACATGCAGGTGAAAATAGCTTTGGTAAACTCTCGTGGACATTCCTGTCTTCTTCAAACAAGATTTAGTAAGAGGTCCATTTCTGTGACTCCCTTCCATTCATATCTTGAAAACAAGAAGGCTCAAGGTAGATATCAGCTTTAGTGTCCCAAATTAATCCTCTGTTCACCAATATTTGGTGAGAGGATTGGCATCGCTTTACCCTAGGCATGGTGCATCCTATCCAAGTGTGCAGAGCACCTCCAGCGTCTCTGTCTCCCATGCTTTCTCTTCACTTCCTATGATGCAATAAGTTGTCTTGTTGTAAAACTAAGAATATTGTCCTTCCCGTTATCTTTGCAGTGAGCAAGCCTGAGAGCTTTCAATAGATTTCCTCCTGTGCCCAGGTAGTAAAATCATACACTCCAGTGAAGGGTGAAAGCTTATTCCTCTGAGCTGTCAGGCTCTGCAGTCTTTGAACTGTAAAGTCCAATCCCCAGGCTTTTCTGCTGACATTAGAGGATGGCGTTCTATCTTCAAATTACTCAACATGTCATTCTTAAGACACTGTTAATTGGCATTGAGGGTGAACCTGATAAGCTTCACCATCATCACAACCAGGAAACATACCAGCAATGTAGCTGATGAGCGACAAAGGGATTTCATGGCCTGTGATTATTATTATAAAAATTAACAGCAGAGTCTCAGTGATCTGAAAAGTACTGTGAGGGTTTTGCCATCATATCTCATGGAAAGAAGAAAACCAGTATTGTGACATGACAGCCAAGAGCCGTCATCATTACCAAAGAAAATGTTATCGTGATAACATACAACACCAGTTTACTAATTAGTCATGTCTTGATAGCTAGAGATACATTAAATAATAATCTTGGTAGTTAATCTCTACAACTTTCCACATTTAAATTATTTTCAAGTGGCTGGAGAAATCGCTCAGTGAGCACTGGATGCTCTTCTAGAAGACCCAAATTTGGTTCCTACCACTCACTTGGGAGCTCACAACCATCTGTAACTCAATTTCCAGAGGATCTGACATTTTCTTCTGGCCTCCTCAGGCACCAGGCACACAAATGGTGCATAGACATAAATGTTGTCAAAATACATGTACATATAAAAATAATTTTGATCATTTCTTTTAGTTTTGAAAATATAATTATATCATTTCCCCTCCCTCCCCAAGCTCTTCCAAATACCCTTCTGTGTTCTCTTTAAAATCCATGGCCTCTTTTTTCAATAATTGTTGTTATATACATATATGTATATATAGCATGCATTTATAATACTTGCTCAGTCTGTATAATGTTACTTGCATGTATGTTTTCAGGGCTGACCATATGGTATTGGATAACCAGTTGGTGTGCTCTTCCCTGGGGAAGACTATTTCTCCCACCCTCAGCATTCCTTAGTTGCCTGTAGTTCTTTGTGTGGGATTGAGGCCTCATGGACTTTTGCACACATTTTTGTCCTTGTTCAGCTCATGCTTGGGCAGTCATATGCTAAGGCTTTATAGCTATAACTTCTGACTTTAGTAGGGGACACAGTCTCACAGCAAATTCTGATACTCTGGCTCTATCCATCTTTCTGTCTCCTATTCTGTAATGTCCACTGAGCCTTAGATGCAGGATATATTTTGGGACTGGTATCCACAACTTGGCATTTAGACTGGTTGTGGTTTTCTTTAATGATTCTTTCCATCAATTGCAAAGAGAAGTTTCCTTGATGAGAGATGGAGGCTACATTTATCTGTCAGTATAAGGACAGATATTTAGACTACAGTTAGTGTGGCTGAAGATTCTTCTCCAAGATCCACGACGTCACTGGCCCTGGGTAGCTGCCTAAGTTTTCAGTATGAGGCCTGATTTCCCTCCTGTTGAGTTACGCCCAAGTAAAGAGTTATTGGTTACCGCCAAGATGTGGGTGCCGCTACTGCATCCATAGGGTTATCATGCCATGCTGATCATTGTTGTGGTTCATGGACATCAGAGCTCTGGATAGGAAGGGCTGTTGGTTGCATCCCCCTTTTGGAAGCTTTCATGTCACCTGGCAATATGAAAGCTAGTCCTCAGGGAAGAAGCATTCAGGTCAATTCTAGTTCAGGGTGCTCTGGGCCCCTGTGTCTGAAGTGCATAGTAACTTCAGCAATAGGGACTTACCTTCCACTTCTAGGGGGAACCAAAGACAAGAGCAATAGTCAGTAATGTTGGGAGTCTATTGAACACCACTGACAAACAATTCCAAAGAGGGCTTTACAGTTCAGGAAAGGGTTTCCCATGCCTAGTGTGGAGGTTTTCGTTGTTGTTGTTGTTGTTGTTGTTGTTGTTGTTGCATGGTCTTTGGGTCTTGGAGGGATCATCATCAGCCCAGATGGGAAAAATTCATTTAAATGATATATGTATATTTGTACACAGATTTATGTGTATTATAGGGGGTTTTAGGTGTAGTTAATTGTGTGATTCCTTATGACTTTTTCAGACATCCTTAATTATTATTTTACCCTCTTCCCTCCTTCTTCTGTATTTATCTCCCTCTTCTCTCTGTAACTAGAGCCCTCCCCTCTTTTTTCCCATTTCCCAGACCAGATCATTTGTTCCTTGATATTCCCCTCTCATTTTTAAAAAGATGCTTCTAAAACCATTCCTCAGGTTATGAAAAGTGGAATGAGATGCAATATAATTGTTCCAATAGAAACACTGAACAGAAACAAAACAAAACAGTGACCCTGGTTTAGGATGATGTGTATACAAGTCTCACAAAGTCATTAGATGCTTAAAAGTGGCAAAGAATGTATAGTCCATCCAGAAATGCTTCCATAATGTTCACACTGAATCTGGCTTCAGGACTTTATGCAGCAATATGAAATAAGCTGAGTCAAAATCAATGTTGTCCTCCCATGTGCTTGGCATGAACAGAATACAAAATTTCTTGCCAGCTGATCAAGTCAGGAGGTGAGCTTTAAAAGTTGTTGAAGGCCTAACTCAATCCCTCCTTTGCTTTTCAGGTCTTGTCAACTGGATTCACCATCCTGTTTCTCTTTTGGCTCAGTGTCCCTACCTAACACCGAGTCTGTTTCTATTAACTGGATCTTGTTGTTTATTGCAGATTTGTTTAATCTCTGCAAATATATTAGTTTGTTAAGGCTGTCTTAAAAACATACCCTGAGCTGGTGACCTCAGGCCACAAGCATGTATTAGCTCCTAGGTCTCTAGACAGAAAGTCTAAGATCTGGGTTTAATGCGGTTCTGTCCTTTTTTAGAGTCAAAGGAGACCCTTTCTCTTAATTCTTTCCTGTGTCTAATGGGTTTAAAGCAATCTCTGGCATTGCTTAGCTCATAGGTGCCTCAGTCTTTAGTCTACCCTTATTTCACATGGTCTTCTTCCTGTATACATGTCTAATCTTCAAATTTCTCTACTTCATTGGGATACCAGTCATGTTAGACTTAGGGCATATGCTAATGACTTCATTTTTAACTTGAGTTAGTGAACTTTTCATAACTAAAATGAGATGCCTGAGATATTTAAATTTTAAGAAAAAAATGTTGGTTCATGCTCAGGGCTCCAGATGTTCCGTTTCAGGACACAGTGGCTCATGAGTTTGGGCCTCTGAAGAGGGCAACAAATCCTGGTGGAAGCACATGGTCATGGCAGATAAACCTGCTCTCCATGGGACTCAGGCAGCAAATAGGAAGAAGAAGAGACCAGGTTCCCACAGTCTCTCTCACGTATATATCCCCAGTAATCTCAGGAGTTTCCACTAAACCCCACCTATTAAAAGTTCTGCCAGGCCCCATTAGTGCCATTCTGGGGACCCAGATTTTCATGGAATTTTGGGTTATATCTATCTAACATATAGTACTGATTATCTTCATACTGACTCTCTCTCCACATGGGAAGACACCATGAGCTAAAAATCTACATCACCTTTTTGTGTATATGTGTGTGCTGAGTGAGACCCAATTCAAGTCATAATAGCAAGTAAACCTTAGTTTTTAAGGATGATAATTCCTTTATATTGCACTAGTTAAACTGTACAGGTGAAGTTTCTTGATTGATCAGAGCTGTGTCCAGTTGTCCCAGGCTATGCCTGATCTCTGGCAGGGGTACAGAAGGCTGCTTTCCTGAGAGTACCCCTCAAGAAGTTGTATCAACCTGTGCCACATTTCTTCCAGTTAAAAAGTTCTTCATTATGAACTGCAGATCTGAAGGTGCTTGGTGGCTCACTTGTGCTATGAGAGGAAAAATAAGCTTTCTAACTCCAGTTAGCTCATTTCTGAGCCCCCTTTAGCCTCATCCATGACTTCTCTTCTGAATCAGTTTCTAGTTGTGGCTGATCCCATCAGTAGATCCATAGACCGTATTTGTTTCTCTCTTTATTTGTAGTGATACACTTTGTTAGACAAGAATTTGGCTTTTTTTTTTTTCAACTTGTCTCCCTCTGTCTTCCTCTTAACATGCTTACTGAAAAATGATGTACATTTGGGGGAGGTTCAGTGAACAGAAGGAAACATCTCTAGTCATACTGAAAGCCTCACTTTTATTCTTTTCTTCTCAGATTTGTTCAGGATTCTTCTGGGGGGGAGGGGGAGCCTTTTTAGGGTTATACACACCTGACAACCATCCTTCATCAGATCGCTACACAAATGATTGTAATGAGATGCGACCTCCTGGTCTCCCCATGGAGGGTTTCCAAACACTGCTTAGCTGTGACTTTTTTGTTTGTTTGTTTGTTTGTTTGTTTGTTTCACATTTTCCTATTACCATTGGCATTCTCTGTACATTGAACCTGGAGGTATTACTACTTGGCAACACTCAAAAATGGGGAATTTTCCCCAAACTGGATCACCAGCAGTTTCTCTCTTTGTTAGGAACAAACTATATCTTGACTCCACATGATCCACATGAGCTCTGTGGCTGCTTGAGGGTAAAAAAGCATCCGAGGTGAACTACACGGAAGGGTATCTTTTGGTTCTATGTCTCCAAAGCCCTGTGTGGCAATGTTTCTCCCAGAAATGATCCAGAGGTTTCCAGAGCCTTCTGAGTGATGAGAAGGGTCCCTTACAAGCCCCTGCGTTACCAAGCTAGAGTCCACGTTATTTCACTAAGTCCCTGCAGTTGCCCATAGATTGCCAAGAAATCTACATCCCACCTTTTGTGCAAACAAGGGGAGGAGCCTGAGAAAGCTCAAGATCAATCTCTGGACATCATGACTTAACTTTTTACGACAATTTCTGTGGTTTGATTATCATAAACCAAACTCTGTCTTATTCCAAGAGACCGGGAACCTTTTTTTTTTTTTTTTTTTTTTTGTCTCTTAAGTGTTAAATATGCACATTTGAAGTCTCAGTGACGACTCACAGAGCTGATGCTGACTCTTATACTAAAATGATGTATAGTCTTCATCAGAGACCAGTATGTTTTTCTGAGCTCTCGTGGAGATGTTATCCTAATTTACATCTTTCCCAATCGAAGCATCAGAATTAAATCCAGATGTGCTTCCAGTAAAAACATCCCAATGTCTGCTCTAAATAGGGTAGTGAAGCCAAATCCCCCACCTCATTCCTGTCTCCCCAAGAAAACCTGCAGATAGCTGAAGGAATGAGGGCTTTGGAGTATGATACCCAGTTTCTACTTCTGCCTCCCCATGTTCCCCAGCTCTGACCTTAGGCAATGTGGGAACTAGCCAAGCCTCAGTTTGCCCCTCCCGGTGGGAATACACACCTTAAGATAGGGAGGGGCAACAAAAGTTCATTCTCTAACTCTCTAGTTCTTTCTTCTAGCTAATTGGAGACTTTGGACACCCTATTAATGAGAGCAGACCTGATCTCTTGGTCAGAAATTGGAAGTGAGCACTGCCCCAGTCAGGTGTGTGGAAGCCAGCCATCCCCTGACTACATCTGGACGCTGCTGTCCAGGTTGGGGATGGACCTAAGAAGTGTTTACAGCAGGCCCGACAGCGGAACCACGAAAGAGGGCTTGCAGAACAGTAGTGGGCCCCTTGGGGTGCCTCACTCCAGACCTGTCTTCCACAGATAAGGAAACAAGAGAGCAGGGAGGCGGTGGCAGCCTTGCGCTGCAGTAGCAGCGTGCCCTTTAATGAGGCTCCCCCGAAGTCATGTTCACAGATAGGATGACACGGGAAGAAGCATGTTCCCTCCCAGCCGCCAACCATGCCTATGGGGCACCAGAAAGAGGATCATTCTCAGCACCGGGCCCTGTAGCCAACCTCACAAAATGCTTTTTGGTGTTTGCCAACAGGGAAGCTCGGTTTGCAGCTGCAGCCGCAGGTGCTGGCTGCCAGGTTCCCCTTGGCAACGCAGGTGTATGCCAGGTTAGCAGCTCTGCCATGGAGAAATGGCTTACCATTCAGAGCATGTGGCCTGAAGCAGGAAGTAGACTTGTGCTTCCCCCACCCATGGCGGAAAGATAATGATTGCACTGGTTTTTATGGGGCATTATATGACCTCAGCAGGGGGTCGGTAGCTGGCTTTTAGAGGCTATGGAAGATCATAACGTGCTTTTGTTTTTGTCTGAGCGACATTTTTGCTTTCCTTGTCGTCATTCAATCCAAATATCATTCATGGATTTGCTTAGGTCTTTGGCTAATACATTTGCAATTCCAAGAAGGGATTGCTTCTAGTCACTTAATAATTCACTTGTGTATTTGTGTGTTTCACGGAAGCATTTCTATCCAGAATCTTATTTAGATCTCTTGGGGAGCTAGACGCCACCCTCTCAAATCAGGTCTTCTGAGTCTTGGTACCTTAGCTTTTCACTGTCTGCGGAGACTACTCATGCCTGCTGCTATGCCCGGATTTTTGTTTCCAGTAGCCAGTGAACTGTTTAATCGCATGTCTTTTCTTCTGATCGGTTGTGGTCTTGCCTTTGGTACACAGATCAATGCCTGCTAACCACAGTCCCCTGCTGAGAGGGTCTGTTACTGAGCACTGGAGAGAAACTAGAAAAGGAAAACCCCGAGTTATCACAGCATCTCTGCCTCTCCACCATGCCCCCCTTTCTATGCAGGCCAGACAGATCACTCTCTGCTTCCAGAGGACCCCAAGAATGTTGCTTTGGGAGAACCACTCTCACCTGGAGATTTACAGTGAATCGGACATGAGGGAAGCTCAACGTCAGGGGCCCTAGAGCGCTGTAGCTAAAACTCCTCTGATGCTTCTGACGGGGTCATTTGGTAAAGCCACACTCTGGTGGCCCATTAGCTTTTCATCCTTCTAAATGCAGGATAGAGGAATATCTAAGCCCAGAAAATCTGTAAAAGCCGATAATGCCAAAATTACACATGTTCACACACAAACACAAGGACTGCCTCTGCCTCTCTGTCTCTCAGTCTGTCTTTGTCTCTCCCCCCCCTCCCCCCGCCACCGTTTTAACCTACCAATATGTATCATGATGTATTTTGGTTTAGGCAGAATTAAAGTGTCTTTACATTGCTTAAGCAAATAACTATACATACACAAAGGCAAGCTGAAAGTTTTCTCATATCTGGAGGTAGCATGCATTATTGATGATTCTCATTGGTGGTAAGTCCTCCCAAAACAGAACAACAACAAAATAGTGCCTACACTTCCTCCTCTTCCTTTTAACTCACAGCTAAAACAATAACAGCAAACACTGAACGTTTATCATGTGTTGATCAGACATCCTGATAAATGCCATACATTTATAAGTAATGTTCACGACTTCTTCTTTCCTTATGGTAACCCTACAGGACAGAGCATTGCCAATAGTGACAGGTGAGAAAATTCAAGCCTAGAGGCTTTAAGTAAGTTCTTCAGATCGAGGTTAACATAGAGCAGGGTTTGAAAGGACATCAAAGCTCTGATTTCAAAAGACAAGTGGTGCCTTTATAACCTCTGCTGAGCAGCTTGCATATTCTGTTCAGCAGACAGTGTTAAGTCATGTGATCTAGTGAAACCAAACAATTTACTGATATTGATGTTGTGAGTATGCCGAAGAATTGTGCAACACTTCCTGGGGTACAGTCTGTTTAGGGCAAATGAAATATTAACAGATAAAACACAACTCCAATTGAACTGAATTCATTGAACGAGGACTGTGACTTTCAGGGCAGAAAAGACTGTATTCAAAGAATAGACAGTATGACCTTAGCATTCACCCTGGTGCAGAACTTGAGTGAGCTCTTTTAAAAATCTAGTCAATGATTAAACATATAAACCAGCAAGATCATCCAGAGGTGGGTGGGCCCTGTTCAGGTCGGAAGTTCTCACAGCAGCCAGGATCTCAGACAGTCAGAGAGTGCATGTGCTGGCTGATTGTAGCGATTGCATTCAAAATGCTGCTGGGGGGGGGGGGTGATGCAGAAATGGTGTCTGTATCCAAAAAGTCTCGCTAGGACCACACAAACAGAAAAAAAAAAATACAAAATGCAGCTGAATAATGCACTCACCTCCAGGATTAATTTGCCAACAGGCACAATGTTTCTTGTTTCCAGAGGCCAGGCAGTAAACAGTCAGCCAAGGACTGCCAGGGTACAAACCAGCCTTAGCCCAACACTGCTATGGAACTATATATAATCATCTCATCCTCCTTCCAAGACCTGCTGCCCAGGAGTGGCTGGCCCTACCCATCAGTGTGCGTTTGTCTCTGTGTACTGCCTGAGCAGCCTAACCAACTGGGTTTAGCTGCCATGCCTGTCCAGTTGTGTGATTTGGGGTGATATGTTATCATTGGAACGTGGCAAGTAGGGAGTGTATGAATGAAACCAAATAATCCAAGGAAAATGCTCAGACGAGGCAACACTTGTACTTCTTCACTATTGTTGCTTATCAGAAGCCCTTGAAAAAATTTTAAACAAATAAAAGATTGTGTTATAAAAAATAATATTAAGACCTTAGTTAGCTAGCTTATAATAAAGACTCCAGAAATGGTAGGAGAAATGATCTCCCGATCCTTGCCACCCTGGAGAAAGAGGTGAACAGACTTGAGTCTTGGTGTGATAAAATGTCCCCAGGACTTGTTCTAATCACATGTGGAATGACACACAGATATGGAGATGATTTTTATGAAGGAAGACATTTATGCCATAGATCCCTATAAACAGAGGGATGGCAATGGTGTGTCTTGCAGGGCCACTTGGAAAAGCACCAGAGTCAGTGAGCAGGCAGAGAGGTGAGGGGAATGCATGAGTGCAAGCTTTGTTCTGGTTTTCATAGGAAGGAACAGATGAGGCAATCTAGATGGAGCTCACATTGGCTAGCTCTTTCATTTCTGTGAGCTGCAGGGTACAGAGATTGCTGTTAGTGACCTGGTACCTGGTTCTCAGTAATCCTGAAGCAGAGAAATAAGAGTTCAGACAGATCAGAGCTCCATGAAGGAATGGGTTGGCAGGAAAGGACTCAATTGGTTAGTTTGCATGTGAAAGATGTGTTCTAGGGGAGTCCTCTGCCATTCCTAAGAATAGCCTATTCCTGTGAAGATAGATAATCCTGTGGCTCTCCAAAATTAATAAGGCATCAAACATAAACACACAATAATAATAATAATAATAAGCACCACCCTGCACTCCTAAATGGCAGTGGTAGGATTGGCACTTAGAGGCATGGTGATGGTTTCTAGCAAACTCTCATCTGTCTAGATGGCTTCTGGTGAAGCAGTGCTCTGCAAATATCTACAGTGGAGAGTTTGTTGATGGGCTGATGGCAGCCGCAGCACCCCACTGTCTGGCATTCTTTGTGGTCCAGATGATTTGGGGAGACCAAGAGCTGACCTTTTTGGCTTTCAGCCCTTCCTAACGGCTTTACAACTGATAATACATGACATAAATGACCAAGAGAAATTTGATTGCCTCAGCTATGTGGGAATCTTGGCATATCTAAAGTTCCTAGACACAGACAGCCTAGAACAGTGTCTGTCCAGGCCCCGGTCTTACCTTGTATCAGTCACCAGCATCCCCAAGCATGGTGGCAGTCTGAAGCTCTAATCATGTGGTTGACAGGCAAGACTTCCATACTAGGTTTACCCTACTCTGTTATTTAATTTACTTTCAGAAAAATGCCCTGTGGTGTCCAAGACGCTTGGGAATACACAGATGTGTTTAAACAACTGGCTTTCTTCACAGGGTCTGCCTTAATTCAATAATCTCTTCCTTTTCCCATTCGACAAGCAAATGATGTTTGGAAGAAAACATTTCTTTCTCAATTCCAAGACAGTACCACAAAATGAACATTGAGTTCAGGGACTGAAATTCCCCAAGGTGGGAGGGTAGAGAGACCTAATGACTGCTGCACAGCTGAAGCCAGAATGTAGGGTGAAGATATTGTCAAGACAGCCCAGGGCTCTTTCAGAAGCCACTGAACTTCACAGGGTCCTGAGCAAGGAGGAGGGAATTTAAAGGCTTAGCGGAGTCAACTTCAATCCCACAGACCTCAGTTAGCTCCGGTTTCAGTCACTGGCTCTGAATCTTCCCCTGGCCTCACCTGCTGTCAACATGAAAGAAACAAACGACAGGACATGTTGATGAGTTAGGCACATGTGTCCTTCTCATGCAAAGAAGTCAAGTTCTACCATCCTTTTGTTACATAGGGGCATCACATTTCAACGGGAGGCAAACAGTGATAGTGTCCTGTAGATTAAAACACATTAATAAATATGCTCTTGTTTTACTGGAAAACTTAATTTAGCTTCCTGTTAGCATCTGAGCTAGTAGCTGCTTAGTTAATTCCCCCTTGGCACTTCCTCAGGGGACAAACACAGAGGGAATTCAGTGTCTAGTTCTTTAGGCTAGACTCTCGCTTCTGCTTGCATGCTTCCAAATTCAGACTCTAGTTGAGATGAGAAAATATGAATTATTTACTCTCTCTATCTTGGGATCTCAGTTTCCTCCTTTTTAAAGTGGGAATGAATATAAGGCCTCAGCAAATGGGTCATAGTCAATGGGAAATGGATCACCGAGAAATGGAAGCGATTTGATTTTGTCTGGCCTCTCTGCCTGGCCATCAAGTATCTAAATAGCATCTGGAATTCCAGGACTAGAAGAGGAGGCTGCAGGCAGGTAACTTAAGTCTCCACATACTCTTTAGGTTCCAGAACACATAGTATACAAGTGGCTTTGAACACGGCCAGCCAGGGCAGAAAAGAAGGAGCTGGGTTTGCCTCCACACTGAAGTGGGAGCAGACATAAGGGCTAAATGTGAAGCAAGAGATGACCAATCTTTTCTACTTCATTCCTAGAATTCTCAGAAAAAAGGGTTGCTCCAAGTCATATCTCTCTGTGCTTCCAGATATATGGATTAGCTGCTGCTGATTGGGTTGACTTTATCTTTGTTGATCTCGTCATGGAACCTTTACCTATGAACCTAATGCCACTTAATACATGTAAAAGGCCTAGCTTTAACTGTAACACAGATGCACTGGCTTTTCTTGGGTGACTGAGAACATGGCTTGAACAGCCAGCCGTGCATCATGCCTGTTATGATGGCTGAAAGGCCAGGGAGTCTTGGAAAACGTACAAATACTAATTTTAATATAACAAAGGATGTGTATTAGTTCACACTTCACACCTGCTCATCTGCCTTTCTCAACATTTCCCAACAACAAGCAAATGTACGAGGCAAGGCAGTAAGCAAAGTGGTTGGCGGCAAAATGATGCTATGAAAGCAAATGGGTTGAAGAGAGCAAAGGAGAGTCTAAATATCACATACCCATGCCCATAATTCAGGGAGAGTTAGAAGAGTTGATCCATGGTATGAAAACGTGACTTTCTTGAGTTTGGAGCTTTTATAGAACACATGAAATTCTCTCTAATTTCCATGGGAGAAGAATTATTTGTATTTTGCACTTAAACTGAGGTCCCCAAATCCCCAGCTACTGGGGTCTCCTCCAGCTACTAGGTTCTGACTCCCTCAAGCAGGCAAGCTCTCTGAGGCTTACTGTAGGATGTCAAGCAACAGAAGAGGCTGCTGCGGTCCAGGTGTGGCACTGACGGGTCGGTGGGCTCGTTTACTCTGCTTTGACAATTAGCTTGAGCTCCTGCCGCGTTTCATAGGCGGTGGACTGGTGGGGATGGCGGCGAGGTGGGTGGGGGGATTCTCTCGTACATACTATTTTAGGGAAACCTGTAATTGAATCTCCTTTCTGCAGCTGCTGTGGCAAAGCAGGATGGCAGGCACAGTGTCAGGGAGAAATTGCTCCCAGGGAGCAGGGTGGGAGAAGCTGAAGAGCAATCGAGAAACCAAGAGCAAAGCCCCTACCCTCCAGTGAAGCCATGGCCAGGCCAGGCGTGAGAGGGGAGGTGGGGGGAGAGCAGGGCCCCTCTGGTCCCGCCCACAAAGGGCTAGCAGCTCACAGTGCCCGTGGAGACAAACCCCTCTGTATCTCCGCCCTCTCTCCACCACCGCTTGTAAGTATTAGCCTGATGTTGTTTACTTCTTCTCCCAATCTCTCCAAGGAATATGATTCACACGTTTTCAGATTTATTTGAACAAAATGCAATAAATATGCTGCTTCAATTTTAACTGCTGGCCTGTAGCCAGGGTTTTTAATGAATCTGGCCTGTGCTACTGAACTGTTCGAGGATCTCCAGGGCTCTGGGCACTGGGAGATTATACACAGTGGTTTGCACACACGTACGCATGGAGATACACACACACACACACACACACACACACACACACACACACACACACA
>CABHPP010117600.1:0-11084 GCA_902168425.1 Peromyscus attwateri | reverse complement strand
ACACACACACACACACACACACACACACACACACACACACACACACAGCTCTCACACACTCCCAACTCCTATTCTCTGGGGGCCGGTGACTCACAGTCAACTGCAGGTTTTTTTAGCGCAGAGTCTAGTTAAAATTAGCTGGGGTCTGCATTGTTCAAGGAGAGGAGGAAGGTTCCTTGTCTTCTTTCATGGCTGCATGGAAATGACATCTTTAAACAGCCACCCCACCCCCTTCGAATTGCTGGGCTGACCCCCCAAAAGCCTCCATCATCAGCTCCTTCCCCTCTTCCTTTGCTTTCTTGCTATTGGTCAGTAGAGCAGGCCCAGCCTGTGGGGATTCCCATATGAAAACCGCTGGCTATGGGGCTTTAATGTGGAGATAAAAGGATCCTGAATTGATTTTCACCACAACCAAATAGTCTGTGCTGTGGGCATTAGAGAGGTGTGGAGACACAGGAGGGAAGGGGGTCCTGCACTGTTTCTCAGAATGTGGGAGAAGGGAATAAACAAGACCAACAGCAAACTCAGATGCCTTTCCCAGACCGTCCAGAAAATGTGTCCTGCACAGAGAGGAACCACAGAACCTACAGACTGTGTCTCCCAGGTGGCCCTACTTCTTCTGACTTCAGAAACACGTCCTTGAGAATCCGGGGTCCCAGCGTCGAGTGTAGGACCGCGGCTCTAACAGTGTCCTCCTGAGGGGACGTGGGATGGCCTCAGTGGTCCTTGCAGCCCTGATGTTCTGTTATCCTGACATCTGGGCTGTGGAATTCCAGTGGTTCTCCTCCACCATGTTTTACCCTAGCGATATTTCAGAATTAAGACTTTCATAGCTAAGCTCTCCTCATTTTTTTTTGTTTTCCTGAAATGAAAAAATAAATAGCTTTTTTTTTTCTTCTCTGATTCCTGAAATCATAAAGCACCACGCCTTTCCCTGTATAATATTCTTCAATTGCAAAATACTTCTTATGTAGTCTGGAAAAATGTACCATCTTGCTTCAGCTTTAAACAGTAATGTTCATGGTGTGGTTTGTGTTCTGGTGAACTGCTCTTCCAGTGCCCTTTCCAAACACTGCTGTAGTTCAGTGAAACATGAGTTGGTTGACTATGTGGCCGCTAGTGAGACCCTCTCAGAAACACACGTACAATATGGCTACAGACTCTCTTCTTATATTAATAATTATCTTATTGGGAAGTCAAAATTTCTGTGAGGTATAATAATGTTAATAACAATATGCCTCCTAGGAGACAAGTGGAATATTAACTACTTAATGGTCCCCCTCCCTTTCATTTTAGCCTTGCATCGAAATGCTTGAGATATCTCTTTTTAGTCTGACTTTTTAACAGAGAGAGAAACTAAGGCTGAATTTGTTTGTGAAAGTCAGGACGCTACTCGATGCATCTGACTGGTCCTGAGAGTTTAAACTGTCATATAGTCAAGCTAATTAAAGGGTGGTGCTCCAGTTGAGGTCAAGGGTGTAGAAGCTCTGAGTGAGGAAGACTGTCTGATGGGAGTGTGCAAGGAGTAGCTAAGGATGACAGACAGGAGGCACCAGTCCACAGGTGAGGAAAAAAGTATGATTGAGGATGAGGATGCTATTAGGAACACTGAAGACCACAGTCAGCCTCTCCCGGTCTTCTTTCCTAATGCAAGAGCCTTTGATGAGACCTTAAAGAGAAAAAGCCTCTACCTGCCCAAACCAGGAACCCAGGAGCTCTCAACTCTGGGTGTTCTTCAAATAAATTTCTGGCTTGTGGAAAAGCTGCCCTCAGATAACTTTGATTATTTAGAAAAACACATTCCTCTTGTTACATAACCAAGGCTGGAAAAATCATGTTTTACTGTCAGTTTTATTACTCAGGAAATGTAATAATTTCCAGGTTTGAGAAATGCAGTAGGACGTTTTATTTGCCTTGACAAATAGAAATTAAATTGTTTCTATTTATCCTGTATAACATGTTGTTCTGAAATATGTATATATAGCAGGATGGTTAAATCGAGCTGAATAGCATATCCATTAGCTCACAGACTTGGAATTTTTGTGAGGACATTTTTGAAAATTTTCTTTTAAATATTACATTTGTTTTATTGACATTTCCTGACCACTTCATTTGCTCTATGGCTCTTGATTTCAGCTTGAGGAGTCTAACTCCTGGGCTCATGTCAGTCCTGGCTGCCTTTTATTAGTTCTGAGTTCATGAGGGTTTCCATAGTTGTGGCTTATTTGCACATTTTTTAGATTCATTTTTAATAATCTTTCATATAATATATTTTAATTATATTCTTCCCCTTCCCCCAGCTCTTCCCATAGCCTCCCTACTTTCTTACCCACACATCTTCATGTTCTTTCTCTCTCAATGAACACATGTTCTTTCTCTCTCAAAAACAAGAGAAAAAAAAACTTGGAAAAAAAGACAAAAGATAGCAAAACAAAACAGCAAGTATACAAAAACTCATGGAGTCTGTTTTGTGTTAGCCAACCGCTCCTGGGCATGGGGCTTTCCATGGAGTGTGGTTGATGGACCCATTGAGCCTCAGCTGGAGAAAACTGATTTTCCCCTTCCCCAGCAGCTATCAGTTGAAAATACCTTTTTGGTTAGAGGTAGGACTTTGTGTCTACTTCCGGCTTTTGTCTGATTTAAAGCTGCGCAGGGTTTTCGCGTGTTGTCACGGTCCCTATGAGTTCATATGTACATTGGTCCTGTTCTGTCTGGACGACATTGTTCTTTTGGAGTCATCTACCACCTATGGCTCTTAGAATCTTTCCACCTCCTCTTCTACATAGATCTTGTGTTGTGAGAGGAGGGGATTGATAAAGATATTCCATTTAGGACTGAATTCTCGAAAGTCTCCCACTTTCTGTACATTGTCCAGTTATGGGTCTCTGTGTTCATATTATGTACTGCAAAAAGAAGCTTCTCTGCTGAGGGCTGGGTGAGGCACTGACCTGTGGGTGGAGCAGGATGTCATTCATTGCCATTTCATTGCTATGTTTCTTTAGCAAAAGAATAGTGGTAGTTTTTGTTTGGTTTTGGTTTGGTTTTGGTTTTCTCCCTAGGGCCTATAATCTATCTAATAGGCTCCTGGCCACTTTAGCAGGGTCAAGTGGATTCTTTCTCATGAAGTGGAGCATAAATCCACATAAAAAAGTGCTTGGTTACTATCATAACGTTTGTGCCACAACTGCACAAGTCTATCTCACAGGCGGGTCACTATTGTAGGTCATGGGTTTATAACTGGGTAATATTTATGATTTCCATACTTGTGACCTATTTATACATTCCTTAAGTTTAGGAGGAAAAATCAGATTCTTCAACTTCTTAGTCCAAATTAGGACATTTTTTTTTTCCCTAGAGAAAATGAAGAAACAAGCCACTTAAAGACAAGGATTATTTCCCTTCTTCACCTTTGCCTAAAGGACCTACATAGGAACTACCTCTGTTCTCCCTGTCACTGCCAGGTCTCCAGACACTACCATGCCAAGATATATTTCTAATGTCCTTGGGAGAGAAAGTCTGCCTCAAAGAATTTACAGCACAAAGACTTTCATTCAAATTCCTGGGAACACAAAGTTGTAAGAACCCAAACAGCCTCATTTTCCTCATACATAAAATATGGTTGGTGTATATTAGTGTTCTGGGATATTACATTAAAGGTGATACATGTAATCCTTTCTAAATTCTATGAGGAAACCATGAGCAGTTAGTTGGCCCTGAGATAACCCACAAAGATTTTTATTAGAAAATGGCTTCCCCTGTAAGGCACCCCTAAGGCACCCCTGAGGCATGACTTTTTATCACTAGGTAGCACCTACATGTCTATAATTTAAAATAAATAACAAACAAGCAAAGCAAGCTCAGGCAAGACTGGACTACTTTCCAGTCTTCCTTTGTGACCATAAACTATACAATGAACAGCATCCAAAGTCATTCCCACCAGCATGATCTAATGCATCCCTGGGCAGTGTGCAAAATGTTCACGTAACGCTGGTGCTAAGGGGGCCATTCACTGTCATGTATCCATCTATAGCTTTGAGTGTTTGTGTGTGTTGCACCCATCTCGGTGTCCAGTATCCCTGCTTCTCCAGGGGATGGAGGAAACTGAGTTGATAGGACTAGTCACTGGTACCGTGATGGCCGTCACTGCCTTGCCCTTTGCCAGGTTTATACTAATGCTTCCTCATCCCTATATTGTTTGACAGTGGTATGTATGGTCTCAAGGTCCTCCAAAGTCTTTTTTCACTACAGTTGCTCAATAGATGTGTGATTAGAGAAATGGACAAATGAATGAATATATGAATGGTCACAAAGTGTCAGTGCAGACAGGAATACATAATGAGACTCTGTTCAAAAATAAAAAAAATAAATAATTGATATTGGTCCTCCATAGAAATCAGATGCCTTTCCCTTCCTACCTCCATTTGCCTCATTAAACTACTTGCTTGGTGTCTGCATATTGTTCACTCACCAGTGAAATATCCACTCCCAGTCACTACTGTGTTCCGATGTCACCACTTTCCAAAATCTCTTCTTTTTCCATCCTGTGTTCCAACAATTCTTAATCTGAGATTTGGTGTTTGCATAAAGTCCTTCAAAAACTGTGAATGCCTAGCCTGTGAAGTCGGGAAGCAACATCGGAAATCCCACTACAGATTGATAAGCATCCACACAGGCAGAGCACACAGATAGGCAGCAGTTTATCTTGAGGATGTGCTCTGGCTTGCTCAAGCCCTTATCTGCAATGTCCTGCAAGTAGTGAGCTAGCTTAATACACAAAAAGATTTTTTTTTTTTTACAAAACTATGACTTCAATATGGAATTATTATTAGGGTTATTATTAAGACACAAAGGTCTTCTGACCAAGAACCTTAACTTACACCCCAGTGTTTCCCCTTTTAAGCTTAGAAAGGAACTTCTAAAGCAAGAAGTGTAGAGAGAACAGAGAAGAGAGAAAGCAAATAGGAATTATATAAGTCAGGACAAACAGGTTAGCCTCTTCATCAGAGATTTAATTTCTGACCTAGATTTACAAAGGTTTTATATCTGATGATCACATCCTCAGACCCACAGGGGACAGCTTTTGTCCCTTGAAACCAACTTGTGCAACAAAAGACAAGCCATTACAACTCCATGCCCAGGTGTATCTGTAGAGCAATGCTTCCCAACTACTCACTACCCCAGCTCTTTGTACCATCGCAAACTGGGGACAAGCCACCTCATCTACGACATTTCACCTTCCCACCCACTCAGAAAACCTGCATGCGAACCACAGGTATTCTTGCCTTTCTTAAACACACCTTCATTTTTCACTTTGTTGATTTCTGTGTCTTGTTCCTTCTTCCCAGAATTTCTGCCATGCTCCCTCTGTCAAGGCTTCCAGCTGGTTTAAGACCCAAGTCAGATGCCATGTCTCAGTGATGTCCTCCCTGTTCCAATGGAGAAGTCACTCCTTATCTGTAAAGCCACATCCCTTATACCTGACCTTGTGGTACTTATCACAAAGTCTTATCACATCAATGGCTCTACATTTTCCTTTGGCACTTTAGAACAGGAATTTGTCTTTGGACCTTCATATTTAGGTCTACAGTAAAGGTAAAGTACTCATTGCATGATGGAGTAACGGGAACAAGTGAAAAGACTCACTCACTAGCTTAGACAGCTGTGGTTTGAACCTTAGTAATAGAAGAACAGAGCTCACCCTTTAACCATGTTAAAATGCCCCTCATCCATAAAAATTATCTCACTGTTCACACTGTAGCCTTTACTATGGTATCTACATTAATATAAATTATTTTTCTTTCTTTTTTCCTAGACAGGGTTTCTCTGTGTAGCCTGGATGTCCTGGAACTTACATTATATATGTTTGTATTGAACCTAAACAATAAATAATTCCATTATTTAACTAATACATTAGAATATACTAGTTAAAATCGCAGCAGTAAATCTCTAGCTTGGTCCCAGGGGCAAGGGAAGGTAATGTGGGTGGTCTTTTCCACTCAGGGTAGATTGTTATTTTTATTTAAATTTCTCATTTCTGAATCTTATTTCTTCAAGTAGGCAGTCAGCTTCCCTAAAAGTGGACTGTTCTTACGTGTTGAGGACCCCCCAGAGGACCTGGAATTGCTGTGTTCACAGTAGGCGAGAAAACTCCTCTGGCTGAATAACACATGAACAAAACTGTTTTCCATCAGCTAGCAATTTACTGAAAATGTAGCATCAAGTTAAATATTTGGGAGTTAACGCAACTTTGATTCCTGAGGCCTCTGCTTTCAAATAGGATAGCTGAGATGGGGCAGTTGCTTGGCCAACAACTCTTCCTCAGGTTGTGAGCATTTCCACAAGTCCTTTGGTAGCAGCTTCCAACCTAATTGCCTTTAGTTTCTGCCCCCGTGCTGAAGACTGAACCCAGGGACCCACACACGCTAGGTGATTCCTTTGCAACATCCCAGGTTCCATAGACCTACCCCTAGCTGGCCTATTCTGAGCATGTTCTCTGCCACAGCCACCGAGTAAGCATTTCACAGGCATTATCAGTTTAATCCCTATCACAACCTTCCAAGGGAGATAGTTTATTAAACTTTTTTTCTTACAAAGTAAGGAAAGTGAAGCTTTAAAAGGTTAAATCATTTAAACGAGGTCAACCACCTAGTTAAGTGATAGCGAGTGGGTTTTTAACCAAGGTCCCTCCGGCTGTAGGGTCACAATCTTATCCCCAGCTTAAATCTGCTTTCCTTTGAAGTGGTTTATTCCCAATTATGGGCTCACGCATTTGGATTCTGCTTCCTGCATGAAACGTTCCTCTCTTCATATCTTTGCCTTCTCTTCCTCCATTCAGCCCCTCCTTTCTCTGAGGTAAAGCTTATAAATTGTCACCAATGCTTTTTATTGTGAGCTAACATCCCATGCTCCCCTCTCCAACCCCTATGACCTTGAATAGTTGGAGACTGCTTCTGGGGATGTGTTGGTTCCCTTCGTGAATGTCAGATTGTCTTTGGAGCTCCTTGGTCTTCCAAATGGAGCCCAGAGTACAGAAGTCCTTGTTACCTTTCCTCTGTCATGACAGGGCTCCGGGTAATGAAACTGACTCCTGTCACTCTCTGAATGCAAAATCTAATAATCTCTTCACTAGTGCCAAGCCTCTGTCGACACTAACAGTTCCCCCTATGCTCTCAAGTGTAACCACAGGTTCTTCATCCACACTGGCTACATCTGGAAATCCCCCTACTATTTTCTGCATGACTTAAAGACCTCCCTAAATATGTCAACTGTTGAAAGACTTCCCTTTTATCTTAAACCGTACTATCACTCATGCTACAATATGAAGATGTGTTATCAGTTAGCGCTGAGCACCACAGAGTAATTTGAATCAGTGCAGGCATCCCTCTAATCAAACTTACTTTAGACCACTTTGGGGGCTAGGCAGTACTAGAATTACCTTAGAAGACGGTTGAGAAAATGCATTGCATTCATTTCTTGAACAGGGCCTTGCAGAATCAACCAAGTACAAAGCAATGTTGAGATGCATTTAACCTCATTAGTTTCTGGAGGACCGACTACCTCCAATCCATCAGAGTTGAGCTACATTAGCGAGACTCAACTATTTCCAAATCTCATTTACATAATGGATGAGATGTGAAATGAACCCGATGCAAGAGGAGCCACCCAGAGGCACTAAAGTTTATCACAATATGTAAGAATTCTTTTAGATCATTGCATTAAATTCCCACTAACAAGATAACAAATTAATTGCCTTTATTACTGGACTAGCCCAAAGTCTATTGAGTAGAGTATCAACCTAGAAAAGCAGCTGGGGTTCCATGGATAGGCAGAAGGGGTGAGTATGGGAAGAGGGTGAGCATTTCCTTGATTTTTCTCTTGCCCCTTTAAGAAATTCCAGGCACCTCTGTAATCTGATGGTGGACTTTGGCTTTATTAGTGAGGTAGGCAAGGATGAGTAAATCAACTGTATCAGACAAGCCTCGGGACATCCAGAAATTGATCATTCTGCCGAAATAAGCACTCTGTGTTTATTAGCTGGGAGTTCATCGCTATCGTTTCTCCTCATCCAATTCCTAAGAGATTTCAAAGCCATCATCATGGTATTAGCTCGTCGAACTGAACTACTAGAGATAAAGATTAGGAGATCTATCTAATGACGGTTCTGAGGTTCTGTGATTCTGTTTTTTTTTTTTCTTCCTTCCTTTCTTCTATTGCAAAGAAGAGAGCCTTCCTAGTCTTTGTATAGATGTACACACCTGCACACAATCACAGTGTGTTTGTATCCAGGAAGATGAATTCAAATAGTGGAATAAAGTAGATGATTTTAAGAAATTCTTTAAAGGTCATAAAACAGTGAATTCTTCTTTGCTGCCCATAAAGAGGTGACCACTTAACAGAGGGAATATATGTTACATTGATTTCTCCAGCAAGAGACAATGGGCAGTGTCGCACTGAGAATAATTAGATTCAATCATCACGTTTATAATTAAAACCTCCATCAATGATTAGACATCTAGATATGGCCAGGAGGATGACTGCATACAAAACTGATCTCTCACAAACCAGTAAATGTGCATTTATCTATTTATACCTATATTTATAAACACACGTCACTAAGCTCCTGATATCAAGCTTTTTCTCAGTGTGCCTTCTAAATAAGCAGTAATCAAAATGCAAATAAGGTGACCCAGTTAGCAGCACATGGAGATCTGTATTGCCACCCAGATGTGCTGTGCAACTGTGTGCTCTAGAAGTAGAAGGAAAGACACCACAAAAGATGCTTACACTAACTGATGCTGATGCAAAGCCCTGCACATTCTGGAGACACCAGAAAAGAATCTTCCAGAAACAATGGCCCTCTAGTGTATATCACAACTATTATTGTTTGTTTGGTCTGTTTCTAAGCTGCCCTGTGAATATAGACTCACAAGCATGCACCAGGGGGCCGAGAAAACTTGTTCTGTGAAGTTCGAATCTTCAACCCTTGAAGCACATAGCCAGCATGCTGGACTGAGATGATGAGAGGGTATTTTGCTGCAATCAGAGGACAAATGTGTTTGGTTCGCTAGTGTGCAGCACTGGGTAAAACAAATTGCTTTCTCTCAGCGGGGTAGGGCCCAACTGATTTCCATCCAAAAGAAGCTACTTTGCCTTACTTGACCGAGGTCCCTGTGTATTCTTCAACAGCTTATTGCAAAGCTTTATACACAGTTCAGTAGTAAAATTGTAACTGACCTGCTCTCCAAGGATATCAAGAATATACTAGAAGCATTGTACTATTAAATTGGTTTTAATTACATGTGTGGATTTGTTCCTCCCTTGTTATTACCTTTTGTAAATCCCCTTATTATATTTTCCATAGAACAGGCAACCCTATTGTCTGAATTTTTTAAAACATGGATGAAATTACATCAGCATTACATTGGTTTTATCTGCCCTTTGTCCTTTTGTGGTGTGCATGATGTGTGTGTGTGTGTGTGTGTGTGTGTGTGTGTGTGTGTGTGTGTGTGTGAATTTAGATAAGGATTTATGTCAGAACCCAAAAGTATCTGTGAATCGTAATCAGGATGCAGAATTTGTTCTCTATCTGTATGTTATCCTTTTAAAAAGATCTGATGTCTGAGCTATAGGGTGATTCCAAAGCCTCGTAACATGGAATGTTTCTTTGCAGTTTCGGTAGTAGCTTGGTCTTCTGGATGGTATCCCTGAACATTTACAGAAATCCCCTTTCTGCTTGCAAAACTTTTCCACTACAAGACCAAGAGAGACTAATTCTGAATCATTATAACGTAGTCATAAAGTAAAATACACTTTCATGTAAGCCTGTCTACAATTACAACAGATGCAAATGGTTCCCCTTTCAGTCCATTTATGAACTTCTAAAGCAAGAGAGGTAAGAACAAATCCTACTGTTCTGAAGTTCCTCTGACATGTGAAAGCTTAGAATCAGAACAATGGGCTAGAATAGATTCTGGACAAAGGGAAGAAGCAGAAGCATCCCTAACAGTATCCAACTTCATCCAGCAAGTGTGGGGAAGAGCCAGTGGCTCGTAATTCCGGTCTCTTATTTCTCATCTTATCAACATACTTACCTCTAATGTGATTTATTGACTATACATAATCACTGAACAATTTATTTGTGTCAGTTTTATGCTGGAAATACATGTTTAAAAGGCTGAAGTCAATGCATCCTAAGGAATCGAAACTGTGCAGGGCACAAACATAACTGAAACATGAAGAGTGAGTTTTAAAGAGCGTGTGTGGCTAAGAAAGAGAAAGAATTGACATAATGAATACTTGGGAAGGTGAGGCACTGTAATAAGGGTGTTTTTGCACTAATATTAGTTTTCGCTCGTTATTGCAACAAATTTCTACAAACTTAGTGGTTTAAATAAGGAAAATGTTTCATATGACATTATTGGAAATCAGAAGTCCAAAGTGGGTCTCTCTGAGCCAAACTCAAGAGTAGATTATATCCTGGAAGCAATAGTGGAGTGATTTCTTTGATTTCCTGCTTTTTTTTTTTTTTGTAAAGACATCTGCATTCCTTAGCCTGTGGCCTCCTTTCTTGTGTCTTAAAAGCCAGTGGCAAAGCTTCTACCCCAATCCCCCTGTCATCACGTGTATTTCTTCATGTTCCTTACCGCATTGCTCTCTTGTGATTACATTGTGGCCATTTGGATAAATACATACATTTTCCCAGTTCGGGGGTTAGCTGATTAGAAGTACCCATGCTAGCTGTCTCCAACCTGTAGTTCTCTTTTGCCTTGTTACAGAAAGTGTATACAGGTTCTAGGAACTAGGATGCCGATGCTTGTTTAGGGAAGAAATAAAAATGGCTTTATACTGGAAGAGAGGAAGTCATCACCTGTCTTCCTCTCTACCGGTATAAAACCTGCTTATTTCTCACAATAACCCCATTTAAGTGACAAAGAAACCAAGGCACAGAGCTAACATGACTCCCTCCAAAGTCACACAGCTAGAAATGCTGTGAGGTATTACTCTATAGAAAATATACTTTCACTTCTACATTATGTCAAACAATGAATTTTAGATATTAAGAATTTGTGGTTTAATTAGTGAAA
>CABHPP010117599.1:0-23331 GCA_902168425.1 Peromyscus attwateri | reverse complement strand
CTCTCTCTCTCTCTCTCTCTCTCTCTCTCTCTCTCTCTCTCTCTCAAAACAGCATAATCTATTTCACTAGTGACAGGGAATCTCAAAGGCTATCTATCTTTTGACTACAAAGAACATTTTGGGATATCTATTTTAATGTGTCAGCATCAAAGAGAAAATTTATTCTTATAGCCTCAAGATGCTCCCAGCACACTGAGCAAACATTCTGAGCATGAAGTGGATTTTGGCTGTGGACCATACACCAGAGAAGCCCACACTTACTCTTGCAGGGTTTTCATTGAACAATGGCAGCTATGGGTCACTTTCTACTTGCTTTTCCAAAGCTGCCCTTAGCCACCCACAAAAAACAGTCCTTTAAAAAATGCTCATTGCTATGAACTCAGTCATGTTTTTCAGAAGTGTGGAAAGTGTGTGCCTTGCCTCTTTGGATGGTGACTGACTCAGGTGCTCATCAGAGCTGTGGAGTGGTATTCAGGTTTTGAATGCCATGCGTCTTTGAGCATTACTATATCTTTTAGTGTTGCACAGAGTTGCTTACTTGTGTTAATTCTTGTTTTCTTAGGACAGACAGCCCTACATGGTGGTTACAATACCATGCTTGTTTTGCAGACAAAGACCCAGAGGATTTGTGGATTAAGGAGATCAGCTTTAGAACAACTAGGTGGGCTGGTACTTAGTGGTGAAGTTGTTTGTTTGTATATGGTAAGCGATTTGAAAATTAAAATTTTATTGTTTAAAGTTTCAAACATACTTCTGTATGTTTCAGGACTATTGCAGGAACCTCTGATCCTTTCAAACTAAGTCCCTGGAATTAGAGACACTTTCCATACCATGGTGGCTTCATACTAGGGTTGCCAGGAAAGAAGACAAAAGAGATTTAAACTCCTTTGAGAACTGCAGATCAGGTGCCATACCTATTCTTACCACTGCCTATTCAGAGGAGACATACGTGGAAAACGGGCAAAGAAGGGAGTGGAAAGAATAAGGCGAGAGGTGTATTTGGATGCTTGTTTTTCTAGTCTTCTCTCTTGGATTTGTTCTTGGTAAAGTGTGTGTGTGTGTGTGTGTGTGTGTGTGTGTGTGTGTGTGTGGCTACAAACACAGACACCCACACATATACATACTCATTCAGACACAAATATAGAGGCCCAAATATACAGACATAACGTATATACAGACACACACACAGATACACATATGTATATAAATATGCATGCATATGTATATATCAGGGTTGCCAGAAAATATATAAGGTGTTCTATTAAATTTCATTTTCAGATTAACAACACTCTCTTAGTGTAATTATGTCTCAGATATCCCATGATATATACCTATTATAAAATTAATAATTCATCTGAAATTCAAATTTCATTGTACCTCCTGTACTAAAAACAGCAGTCTGAATAAATACCTGCACGCATTTATGCGTACATACATATCATATACAGTACATATAAATATGCTCAAATCTGCAGATAATATATCTATACATACACACACACACAGTTAGATGTAACACTTCCTGATCCTAACTGACCCCAATGCTCACACGAGGCTAGCATCATTCTGCCCTGTATGTGACTGTGTTCCCCATATGTCAAACGGTCATTCTGCCAGTTTCCCCTCTGAAGTCTCTCCTAGGTCATTAGTTTGCTGTGACTGACCTTTGAGATGCTCAACTGCAGTGGGAAATACAGCGGGTCCACCAAAGTCACAGATTCCATAGAACCCATATCAGAAGTGAGCCGCTTGACGGGCCTAGCCGGGTGGAGCAGGTGGGAGTGTCCAGCTGTGGCCAACAGCTGGAATCAGCAACTGAGACCCACTAAAGAGATAAAGGGCTTGGATTCCAAGACCTCATTGTGTGACAGAAATGACCATACACACACTGGCATATTTTATCACACTGATTGTGAACTAGAATTTTAAAATAATTTTCTTGTCGGTACTCAGGCCAGCCTACTAGATGATGGTGATTCTGCACGTGGGCCCCTCCCTACACCCTGACCTACAGTGTGACCACTTCTGGCACACCAAATGCTTACCCAGTTCTGTTTCTGTATTCCACAGCACATTCAAGACGGTTCCCGTTGCCTCACATTCTGCTATTACAAATGCCATTTAAAATTTTTTTATTTTTGCCAAAACCATTTAAAGGAGGGGATAAAAGGGACTAGAAATGGAAGCCTCCTCACGTGCCACATTACATTAGTGGCATTTTAGAATTAGAGACTCACAGGTTTCCTGAAGAAATGTGACATTTTTCATCTTTGGTGGCTGTGATTAAGTAACACTCACTTTGCACAATCCCTGTGGTGACACAGTTCTGTTACAAAGACCTCCTATGTGGCACTCTGGTCATTAACAACTACACAAACCATTAGGAAACAGTAGCGGGGTTGCTAACAAACCCTTCAAATTATGGTTTCCTTTCTAATTGTGACAAGGAATAAAACGAGCCAGTGGCGGTTGCAGTTGGATAAAATAGAAAGTGAAAGTGTGTGCACAGGGATAGAAGTGTGCTAAGGAGTTCCATGTTGTCAAATAGTGTCTTAGAACATTTCCCCATAGAGCAGTAGGTAAACTACTTTGATCTTAAGAATTAGGTTTACATTTTTCATTTCTGGATCCCACAAATTCTATGGGTAGGTCTTTAGACAGTTGCTACCCTGTACTTTGGGTTTTTAAATGTTTCAACGAGTGACCTGGACTCTGAAGTTAGACTTGCACTCCACTTCAGCCCCGGGAAGAAAATGGAATCATTAGATGATGCTAAATGAGGTGGGGAGTGTGGACCTCTGCTCCTCAGCGACTCTCTAGGGCCACATAATTGCTAAGGCAGGTTCTTCTATGCAGTAGGCACACAAACCTCTCAATGCCCTAGCTCATCCCAGCACTGCAAACATTTAGCCTGTTTGTTTTGAGCTCCTCATGGTCTGTGAAACATGGACCTATATTTTACTGGCACTTTGACTAATCTTTAGGGGGAGATCTGGCTTGTGTAGGGAGTGATTGACTATGTGGTACGCTTTCCCCTGAGCCAGTCTAAGCCCAGACCCCAGCTGTGCTCCTGGCATTCTGTCTTCCCAATGACATATAAAAATGAGAAGTCAAACACACTGGGCTATTATGAATCCCATGGCACTTTTAGGAAGACCAGAGGCTTCATCCTTAACACATGGCCCTGTGCCAGCACAGTCGGTGAAGTCTCAACTATTCAAAGTCCCTCTATTCCTTATAGAGTGTTCTGTATTTGCCCCAAAGGTTACGTAGCACAGATGGGGGCCGTTTACTTGTTAAGTCTCTTTTGTTTCCTTTAGAGGTGGTGTACTTCAGTGGGGGATTGGGCAACCTTTGTGTAAATATATAGCATGTGGGAGCAAATAAATGCTACATAAAATAAATTAATTAATGATCAATGGAGTATTTGTTCTGTAAACATACTTAACTTTCTTAAATAAAAGTTGTAGCTGTTCACTGTGAAGGGAGAAGGCAGGAGGTAACACGAGAGTAGGTGTAATTTCAGTGTGAGCTGCATGTCTTCCCAGTTAGGTTACCAGAAGTTGTCTTTGATGTGGACTGAGCACCTAAACCTCTGTTCTGCGCATGAAGGAATTTAGTTCACAGGAGCTTCATTTTTCCATTATCTGGGTTTGGTTCCCAAATGCATCCCATAGATACTCAATCTTTTACCTCCACCAGCCTCCTTTGGAGACTCAAGCCAACATCTGTAACTCTGAAAAGGAGTTCTCTGTGAGGAATTCCACTGCCCCAGTCAGTCATTAATAGAGGGGACACAAAAGGCCAGGACTGGGGGGATTGGATTTTTATAAATCGAGAGATAAGTCTCCAATTCTTTGCTTGCTTCAGACTTGTTTCTGATTTTTTTTCCCCCAGCTTAAGATGTTTTCTTGTTTGCTGATTTAATCCAACTTTAACCAAATGGTGACATATTCCAACATGAGTGCACTTCAAAGACCGTCACTTTTTCTCCAGTCATGGAGTCTGCTACCTCAGCTCTCTGAATATACTTTCATGTCCATACGTGAGTTTATTCTATACCTGGTTGATAACTCCCATTACAATCCAATGCTGCTTCAAGTCACACAAAGCCCATCAGCCCAGTGCCATGCTTAACAAGCCTGTGCAGCTGAAACGCTCACAAAATTTCACAAACTGCCATCAATTGAAGGAAATGTGCTTTTAGTCCCAACATTAGCCGTCCTCACCTAGGTTTTCTAGTACCCATTTGATTCTTATTAAAAGCTCACATCTGCATAACCATGCTTCAATATTGTGTACATGTATAAGGCTGAGTCAAGGTAGGTAAAACCCAGTTATCCACAGTTGCATCTTGGGAAATAACTCCAAATGATCAGAAAAAGCACAAGAGTGGTACAAAGAATTGGGGTGATATATTGTGTATCCTAATAAACTTATCTGGGGATCAGAGGACAGAGCTAGCCACTAGATTAGACATAGAAGCCAGACAGTGGTGGCACACACCCTTAATCCTATCTTTCGAGAAGCAGAGATCCTTGTGTGGATCTCCGTGAGTTCAAGGCCACACTGGGAACCGTCAGGCCAGGCATGTTGGCACACACCTTTAATCCCAGGATTTGAGATCTCACCCTTTGCTTGGGAAGCACACATGCCTTTAATCCCAGGAAGTGGCATGGCTGGGTGGAGAACGGTATATAAGGCCTGAGGAGACAGGAACTAAGAGCAGTTCAACTGAGACCCTCAGGGGTGAGGACTCAGAGGCTTTCAGTCTGAGGATTCATGGAAACAGGATCGGCTGAGGAGTTGGTGAGGTGAGGTTGGCTGTGGCTTGTTCTGTTTCATTGATCTTTCAGCTTTTACCCTGATATCTGGCTGTGGATTTTTTATTAATAAGACTGTTTAGCAATTTGTGTTACGAAGAATACTGCAGGTCTTTTTATCCAGAATCACCTTTTGGTAACATTTCATCTGTTCCTGTATCATATATATATGTATATATGTATATAGTTTAATTCACATTCATATTTATTTGTTAATAGATGCTGCTTAAACGATTTCTCTTTTGCAACATTGAAGATTGAATCCAAGGCCTTGAGCATGTTAGGCATGCACCTTTTAACTGAGTTATGACTCCAGCCATCATTCAAATTATGGGATAATGTTGGAGCACATAAGTAAGAGAATGTATATATGTTAATACCTACACACTAACAAGGACATACTATTTGAGTGTAAGTTGCACACATTGTAATCTTTATTCAGTAGTACTTCAGTGTTTATTTCCTGGGGGAAAGAGTTATCTCCGACATGTTATGGTGAAGTAGTTAATCGTACTAAATTTAACATTGATATATTACTTTAATCCCAAACTGTATTTCTACCTAGTCATGTCATTTATTTAGCATAGGTCCCAGTCTAGGGTCATATATTGTGTTTCAGTGCTGCTTGTCTTTGGTCTCCCTTAATCTGGAGTAATTTACTAATTTGTCTTTGTTTTAATGTCACTATCACTTTCATTTTAATTTTAAAAATTTATTCTATTTGTATATATTCTATTTGCCTCCGGGTGTGCCTGTGTACCAGTTACCTTTGGAGGCCAGAAGAGGGCATCAGATTCCCTGGAAATGGCGTTACAGATGGTTGTGAGATGCCATGTGGGTTTGAACCTAGGTCCTCTAGAAGAACAGCCAGTATTCCTAATCACTGAACCATCTCTCCAGTATCAGAAATTGGCAGTATTTTCAACAACTGTCCCTTAAGAGATCTTCAAGGGACCTGGAAGTGAGCTGGCAAGAGGACGGACTTTAAGTGTATTGCGTACACAGGTAACAGTCTGAAGAAACATGATGTAGTGGAGACGAGTACGAGTTAGAGCCTTCCCAGCAGGTAGACAGTTGAGCCGGTCAAGGCTGCTGAGCTGCAGCTTTGTGCTGTGTGGAAAATCAATAATTAGTCAGCCTAAAGCTTGCTCATCCTGTTCGTTAGAGAACATAGCAAGGTGATCGTCACATATTATATGACAATCAAACAACTGAGAAGTGAGGAGAGTTGATAGACATGTCGATAGAGCTATCAACTAAAATTTGTAGCACACTGGGCTTTTTGCTATGCCAGCTGGTAGACTGCAGGCCCAGAAGTGTTAAGAATGCCAGAGTGTTTTCAACAGACACATGTGAGATGATCATAATATTGGTGTCATCTCACTAGTAATTTTCCTCTTAGATCACTAATGGGAGGGCATGTGAATATATGTATGTGTAATAATATGTAAGTTTTACAGTTTGTGTATTTAAGAATTTTTAAAATTATCTGCAAACTGACATCTTTGACACTGTTATTGGGGCTATGTGTTCAGATACTATTATTAGTTTATAATTCACTTCCACCCAGCATCTAGTGTTCTGTATGTGCCCTCACCAACAGTCTCCCCTATCTTGCCATCTTCATGGCATTCATTGAAACAGTAGACAAGGATAGTAAAATATCTGAGTGGTAACCTGTATCCCTCAGCTGTAATTGTCCAAGTTGGAAAGGCAGGTGACACCTCTCAGAGAACCCACCTGCCTCCTGCTTTGTGGACAGCTAAAAATCCCTTGCCTTTGGCTCAGCCTTATACCTCTTCTTTCTTGTTGGCCAACAACTACCTTATCTGAAGCCATGCTGAAGCAGATTTGCAGGCAGAAAACAAAGGAGAATGAAAGTGAATAACTGGGTCACTGACGTAAGCAGGGCCCTGAATCCTACCAGTTTTCCAAGGGGTAATGTCTCTTGAGGAAGTCTCACATCTGAATATCTGGGGAACACAAGAGGAAATCTCGGTAACAAATATCAGGCCCCTTCTAATGGGGGAATGTCTTTCTGTATGCTGCAAATATGTGTTGCTCTGATTGGTTGATAAATAAAGCCCTTTGGCCTATGGCAAGGCAGCTTAGAGGCTGGCGGGAAATGCAAACAGAGAGACAGGAAGAAGGCTGAGAGAGACGCCAGCAAGCCGCCCAAGGAGCAACATGCAATGGGACGCAGGTAAAGCCACAGAACATGTAGCGATACATAGATTAGTAGTTATGGGCTAATTTAAGATATATGAGCTAGCTAGCAAAAGGCTTGAGCCATGGCCATGCAGTTATAATATAAGCCTTTGTGTGTTTATTTGGGGGACACGAGTGTGAGAGATTTGTCCCGACCCCTTGTAGGCCAGGGCACAGGAAATCTTCCAACTACACTCTTACAACAGCAGAGGAGGAGAGGACTGTGAGGACATGATCGTACAGTGCGGTTTTGGGGCAGCTGCTTCCTCTGCACAGTGAAAGAGAACAAAGCAACCACACCCTGGCGGGACAGAAAATGGATCGAGTCAGACAGACGCTTCCCCTTTGACTAGATAGGGAGACAGTAAGGAAAACTCTCCCCCTTCACCTGAGATTCACTTCCTTTAATATTAAGAATGATGGAGTGAGAGCTGGACAGACGGCTCAGCTGTTAAAGGCTAGGCTCACAATAAAACATAGAAGAATAAAGAAGAGAGCCACATAGATTGAGGACTTGACAAGGCTGTAAAGACAATATGTCAGTGTCCCATGTCAGGTCCTGTCCCAGGACAGGTTCCTGAGATGAGAAGACTGGATTGCAGGTCAGGAATCTGCAGAGCATGGAGGAAGTTACCGAATGAGCTTGTGGTCTCTGCTGGGGACTGGTTTGAGCCTCATGGCAAATAGGCTTGGTCCAAAGAATCTGGGTGGCCCAGACTAACTCTGTTATCAGTCACTAGCACTGGGATAGAGAGAGACATTATGCGGCTCCTCAGATAGCATGGCCCTTACAGTAGGGGACAGAGGCTCTCACCTGGTTCTTGGCAGCTGCAGGAGGACCGAGGTATTGGCCCTGCAAAGAGATCTGGCTGAGATCCAGCAGTAGACACTACCGGCCCTTTCCCTGTTCACCCGAACAGAGAGAGCCATGCAGACTACCGCCAGCCTCTCAGTAAATGAAATGATTTTTTTTTAAATCAAACTTTGATACAAAGAAGTGGCCATTCACATCACAGAGCTCTTTTGAGCACACTGGGCTAATTGATTCCACTGAGACAGATTTTTATGATGACAAAACCCTCCATCTTCTTAAACAGAAGGGACCAATAGGAGAAAGGGACCCACGCCTGTGGTCAAGCTTCAGGCAGTCCCAGGGGCACAGGCTCCAGAAGAGGCACAGAAGGGAAGAGCTGGGGCTGTCAAAGCAGCCCTCAATTACACAGCTCCCCTCCTTTCCATCACCTCTTGCTTTCCGGCTCGGCATCATTAGCACAGCGCCACGCCTTGCTGCACACTCTCCTTTCTAGGTCACTGAGACATGAAGTGAACATCATTCCTGATATTCATCTTTTTCTCTGAGAATTGGCAGGGGGATGAAGAAGGGCAAGAAGTGGGAGCGGTGGCTGCTGGGAGGGTGGAGAATTCATTTGCATCCATTTCTCACCCTGTAAACTGGCATATCACCTCTCTGCTCACACTGAGGACTGATCTACATTGTGGCTATAGCAATTACTGAGCTCAGCTGAGGTAATGTGCCCCATAAAATGGCATAGACTTAGGTCAAGGCTGGGCCTAGAAAGTCCTCAGAGATAGGATTCTTATTCAAAATTATGAGGTGAGGTACACATAAAAGTTTCCCACATTTTTCTTGAAAAATATATGTAAGAATAATACATGAAATCATACATATATGAGCTTATAATTATATAATAAGCTGTAATATACTAAATAATGTTATTATAACATATACTACTAATATATATTACAGGTATATAATATAATTACAAGCTATAATATGTAGTATTTTAATGTATATTATAGCTTACTATTGATATACATATACGGCTCCAAATATTTCTCTGAAGTTTTGCTGCTGGTCTTCCTCTCCCAATGGTTAATATTGTCAACTTCATAAGATGTTGAACCACCTAAGAGGCAAGCCTGGGGTGTATCTGTGAGGCAGGTTCTAGAGTGGCCTAACTGTAGTGGGAGGAGACACCCTAGATGTGGGGAGCATCATGCCATGGTCTGGAGTCCTGGACCGTATGGAAGGAGAAGCGGGGTGAAGTGGGGTGATCACAAGCGTTCACCTGCTTCCTGACTTCATATACAATGTGACCAGCTGCCTCAGGCTCCCGCAGCCACGGGTTCCCCACCGTGATGGACTGGGAGCTAAGATAAGCCCTTTCTCCTAGAGTGACTTCTTGTCAAACATTTTGCCATGGTGATAAGGAAAGTAAGTAACTAATATATCTCCCTGGTGGGCCCAAAGCTTCCATAAGGGTTTTAACTACGACCCAGGACCATTCTCAGTAGATTTCAGTTGAATATAGAAGCTCATATTAGGATTAATTCTTAGATTTGAATTAATATAAAAGACCAAGGGTGATGGAGTAGATATCCTATCTTAAAAGTTAAAATGTGTGTAACAGTATTTTAAAGGAACATTTTTTTTTTGGTTGAAGTCCAGTAAGATTCACAGTGCTTTATGCTGAAAAAACAAAACAAGACAAAACAAAACCAGGTTATGTGGCCTCCTACCTCCTGCCTCATCACTCTGTTTCCATTTTCTTTGTTCTACCATAAATTTAAATCTGTAATTTCTGCTTCGATCAGCATGACTTCTAAGGAGTGTGGCCAGTCAAGCTTGGGAAGTTAGAATCCTAATTTTTAGGGCAACTCAAGTCTATTTCAGCTTTCTTTTAAAAATTATTTTTAAAATTTATTTATTTATGTGTCTGCATGTTTTGCTGCATATATGTACATGTACCACATGTGTACCCAGTGCCTTCAGATGTCAGAAGAGGGTGGTGTCAGATTCCTGGGAACTGAAGTCATAGATGGTTGTGAGCCACCAGATGGATGCTGGTAGTCGAACCCAGATCTTCTGGAAGAGCAACAGTGCTCTAAACAGATGAGCCATCTCTCTGTCCCCTCCCCAGATATTTATGTTCTCTCTGTGAGGGAGGGTGCAAAGGCCTGAATCTCGGGGCAGGAAACTTTCCCTCTCTCTTTTCATTTGTATTCTGAAATCAGTGGGGAGGGAGGGAGAGAGAGAGAGAGAGAGAGAGAGAGAGACTGACTCCTAGATCCTCTCATGCTGCTGTTCCAAGACAAGGTCTATGAACAGGACAGCTGAAGTCGCCCACATAAACTGTCTCAACCTTGGGATTTTCCTTCAAATAATCTATCTATTCAGAAGGAGACTGGGAGCTGGAGAGCCAGCTCAGCAGGTAAGAGCATTTGCTGCTTTTGGAGAGGGCTCATTTCCATTCCCAGAACCTACATGGCAGCCACAGTCATCAGTAACACCAGTTCTGGGGGATCTGATGTCCTCTTTGTGAATATTTCATATATATATAAAATAAATCAATCTTAAGAACAAAGAGTGAGATTGCTTACATAGGCAGGGGACGTATAGCTTTTATGAAGCTCCAATTGTTTCTGTATGAATATTCTTTTTTTTTTTTTTTTTTTTTTTGGGTTTTTTTTGGGGGGGGGTTTTGTTATGTAGTTTTGGTACCTGTCCTGGATCTCACTCTGTAGACCAGGCTGGCCTTGAACTCACAGAGATCCGCCTGGCTCTGCCTCCCGAGTGCTGGGATTAAAGGCGTGCGCCACCACTGCCAGGCCTGTATGAATATTCTTGATGCTTTACAGACATAGCTAAGTCTGTTCATTTTCTGCTTGGATTTTGCTATTTGAGCAGAGGGGTCAGAGGACTGGGCAGTATTTTGACTATATAGAATCCTGTTAGGAGGTAGGCTTTGCAGAACTTGTTTAAAAGAACTTATTTTTTTTTCTAGATTTTACCAGAGCTGGCAGTCTCTGAAAACAACAAGGCATATACACAAATGTAACTAAATTCTCCGAGTACACTCCCCGCTTCCTTTGAAACCATCCTTGAAAGTGACTGCTGCTTTATCCACTTTATCCAGCGCACTAGCCTCTCATGCCCCGCTGGCATCAGACACGTGGTTGTGTTCTCAGTGCAGAAGGCAGGTCTCAGGGCCCCATTTCTGCTCGTCAAGTGTTCTACCACCGAACTACTCACCTAACCCAAGGGTGGAATTTTAGCTTACAAAGAACCAGTTGCACCTGGCTCTGAACTGACTTACGTTCTTTGTCGTGTATAACAGTCTGTAAAACAAACAGGAAGGGAATCAAATACTTCGAAGAACCGGGCCGAATGGATTGCTGAAGAATGCTGGTACAGGTTAGATGGCACAAAATGTGGAGGGTTGGGAGGGAAACCTCAAAAGAAAACAAAAACAAACACCAAAGGAAGAACACACAACGACTGCTGTTGTTGTGCAGGGAAAGTCACAGAGGGAACTCCAGTTGGCAGGCATCTGCTCCTACTATGGCCATGGACTAAGATCCTGAGTGGTGCTGGGAGCAGTGGTGTACATCAGGAACCCGAGTACTAAGGAGACAAACACAGGATACTAAGAGTTTAAGGACAACTTCTTTAGTGTGGCAAATTTGAGGCCAGCCTGAGCTACATGTGGCAATCTCAAAATAAAAAAGAGAGTCACAGAGATTGCTGGGTCTGTGCAGGGTACATCTCTACTGATAGTTGTGAGTTATCATATATTCCTCTTCTTTATTTTCTTCAGGGAAGGCCTATGTGCACACATAACCTTAAATAATTTTTATTAAGTTTTTTCATGAGCCCTTCAAGTTCCATATTTTTATAGCTGAAACAATAGGAAAGGGTGGGTCTTCGGATGGTAATGACTTAATGATGACCAGTAAAGTGTAGAATCAGTCACATGAGAGTATGTGATCTAATCGGTCAAGAAGAGACAGCATGAAGTCATTCCCAGATCTCCAGTTGGTGAGACAGATGGCATGGATGCCAGGCTCTTGAGATCAAACACAGTGCTTTTCCCTAAAGAGTTTCTAGAAACAGATTCTTTTCCTTCCTAAAAGGCATTTCTCCTTCTTCCATATGGAGAACACATTTAAGCAGGTTCCCTTTTACACACGTGCATCCATCTACTCACTCATTTAAACTCATATAATTTCATTGCCGCTTTGTCTTTAGAACTGAACTTCAATTCATGTTGGAATGTGATGGTATCCCCGTTAATGGTTCCCAGTATGATGGATGACCTCACCACAAACTACATCCAACAGCAACATTCTTTAACCCTGTGCCTCCTCTTTCTCCTGCTTCAAGAAGAACTAATCACTCCAAATGTCCAACTAGGATACCAGATGTAGCATGTGTTGCTCTCCCACATGCTTTGGGATCTGCATCTTAACAGGTTGAAAGCGTTTGTGGATCTGCTATGGTGGCTAAGAAAGAAGCTGGGAAGTAAGTGCTGGCTAGGGCAACAAGACTTACTTACCCTTTATATTTCTGGTGGGTGTGTAAAATGGTCCAGCCATGATAGAAAGCCATCTGTGCTTCTTCAAGATGCTAACCACATGCTCCAGTAATTGTACTCCTAAGTATATACCCCAGTGGAGAGCTTAGTTTTAAAGAGATATTTGTATGCTAACCTTCTTAGCAAAAGGATTGTTAGTAGCCCAAAACTAGAGACAATTGCAGTATGTATCAAAAGGTGAATGGATGAAGAACATAATGGAATATCATTTATCCCCACAAGAAATGAAGTTCTTAGCCATTATCCAGCATGGATGAATTGTGATGACATTTTGCTAAGTGAAATAGAGCAGACAATGAGAGAAATATTATAAATTCCATTTATATAAAGTTCTCAGAATAGGTAAATTAGGATAGAGGAAAAAAATATTACTTAGTGGGTTGTAGAGCTTATGCTTGGTTAATGAAAAATCTCAGAACTAGGCAGCAGTGATGGTTGCATTAAATTATGAATAAAATTAGTGCCATTGGCTTGCACAGTGAAAAAGCAGTTTTTAAAAACCTAATTGTATATCTTGAGCATGAACTAAGTTGTGTCATTCCAACAAAATTTTGGCCATTCCAATTTCTTTCTTTTTTTTTTTTTTGCTTTTTACAAGTCCTTCCTTTATTTATTTTTTAAGATTTAAAATTATCTCATAATTTCTAATAACCATTTTTCATGAGGATACAACAGTGCAATTACATCAAATCAGATATATTCATATACTGAATGGAAAACAATTTACTTCCTGTTAGACAAGGTCATCACTTGTTTCTTTTCTTTTTTTTTATATTTATTTTACATCCCAACCACAGTTTCCCTTCCCTCCTCTCCTCCAAGTCCTGCCCATATGCCAATTTATATAGTTTTAAAACAGAGACACAAAGTGCTGTCTTTATAGACATTTCCAAGTTCTGTTTCCACAGCAGAACTCAGGAACCAAGTCCATTGGTGCAGCCATTCTGCAGCACCAGCATCTGGAGCCACCAGATCGCTACCGACTCTTGTGAGCTATTCTTGGAAGAGAGACCAACTCTTGGGTCATTCTTGGAGCACTGAGCTTCATATTGGCTCTTCTCTGAATCTGTCTCTGACTTTGTAGCACAATTAGGGAGAGGAGCTTTTATGTGCTGCAGTTGAGATTAAGTCTCTTCACATCACTGTGACAGTGAGTGGAGACTGTCTGGTGTCTGTTGGCCATGTGTTGTGTGGCAACAACCAGATTCCTTAACCATATGCCCTTAAGCCAAAGAAGAATGGACCCTGGAGTAGAATCTCCATTGACTGGGAATTTCTGCTTGTCTTCTTGATGCCATGCGCTTACTGCATGAGTTGCACTAAGCCCCGATACCTCTCTAATCCTCGGTTTTCACATCTGGAAAATGAGGCTGGTGTCACTCTTCCAGTGAGCTGGACAGAGATTAAATGGGACTAACGTATGGAAAGTCTAGAACCAGGTACTTAGTGAGTGCTTGGCAAACGTTGTCTAGAAGTAGCTACTTTCCTCTCTAACACAGTCAAATGTACAGATATACTCCAGAAACTCTATCACTTTTATGAGGTAACTAACTAATTTTTAAATGATGCTGCAATTAAATTTGCAAAAGCCAGATGGTACAGTGCAAAGACAGTGTCTTGAAGTTCAGAGACAAATGCAGCTTTCCATCCTGGAGAACACCAGTAAATATCTGTTGGGGCTTTACTGTCTTCCTTGGAAGACAAGAGTTTAAGAAAGTTAATGTTTCAAATCCTTTCTAACTCCACATTTTGATTATTGATAAATAATAAACAAAATATTCATCATATTAACAATAACTGTTGCATCTAATTTGGCTCTCATGACTGATGAACTTTATGTTCAGGGTTTGGAGTCTCTTCTCCAATATGCTGGTAGGAACACCATAGTTTCTTGGTGTAATGAGGAGAACACAGGAAAGATAAGTTCAAAAGCTATCTAATGCAGTGGATTTTAGGTTCTAGTGTTTAAGTCCTGATGCTAAATAAATTGAGACCCACTGCCCTAATAAATTACAGATTCATAGTTTCCCTCCCCTCCACCTCCTGCTCGCCTCCATCTTAACTGCCCCAGTTGCTCCAACAAAGTCTACAGAGATGATACAGACATTCGAGTAAGGATATTTGTTCTGCCTTACTGACTTGTCTCTACTAATTTGTAGATTTCTTTTAATTAAAAAAATGTTGAAATTGCCTATTGATCAACTTCATTTCCAGTAGATTATTCTCTTTGGAAGGAGAAATATATGCCCAGTAGAAAGGTAAGAAATTTATTGTGGACAAATAAATGTGATTAGATAAATGTTGAACAGTTTTTCCCTCTGTACACGACTCACTTCAAACATCTTGCATTTTAATATGGAGAGGATGTCTCCAAATAGTGGTTTCATTCATTGATTTTTCTTGCTATTTTCATTATCTGCTTAAGCACAAAATACATTTATTGCGGCTTCACCGACTACTTTCAGTTGATCAAATTGCTGTATTTGAAGCAGGGTATCAAATATAAATGGACACCACTAAACAGCCTCTTTATCAGTTCAGAAGAGCATGATCCAAACCTGTGGTAAAGCCTCAGACCAGAAGACATACATCTTAAAGAGGCAGTGTAAGTTGGCACCAGGGGAACCCAGCAACCGACATCTATTTACAACACCAGCCACGTGAAGCCCACGATGGCTCCCATTGTCTTGAACACCACCACCAACAAAACAACAACAAAGCCCACCAGAAATCCAAACAAAAACAAAAACCTTCTGAATTAAGACAGCTGTAGCACCACACTCCTCACACTGGGATACTCCTCACTGTATCCCATAATGTCCAATTCTTCCCATCTGTCTCTTCTAACCCTTGTTCAACCAATAGCCCCAGAACACATTCAATCACTATTGGTTTACCATCCTGCCTTCTCTGTTGGGATGATAAAGACTAAAAGTCATTCACTATTTTTCTTTGGATCCTGGTCACAGCATGTTAGGTTGTTTTAAATATATATCGAAGGAAATGGTTTTATTCTCTGATCACACTTTCCATTTTTATGCAGACATTTTACCCCTAAAGTAGTAGCCTAGTTAGAAGTTAAAGAAAAAAGAGAATTTCCTAGTGACACTAATCTCTAGGGAAAGAGCTTTAGTCAAAAGCAAAATTTTCTTCCTGTTGTGCTTTCTCAGCTAACTGCAGAAATAGCCATTTTTAGAGGAAATCTGTCAAAGAGCTTGTGAACAGCAGTTAAATTAATTTTCCATGTATTTTCAGTGAACGGGCTGTAATTAGAATTCATATCACTTTTTTCAAACCTTTGGAGGTCTACATTCTAGATAAAATTTGAACTGGATTAAGCAATTCAACAATGCCACCCTACACATACACAGACCGGAATGGGAATTCACTGAAAACAAACATACCAGTGAGTAAGCCATCAGGACTCCCTGGGGTCTGGAGCCTGAGATGTCACTCCTCATACGAAGGATCTGTGTGACTCTGAACAAGTCCAGCCCTTCTTAGATTGCCATTTCCATTTAGTGATCTTAAAGTAAATGCCATTAAAATCCAAAGCAGGCCATGGGGATGGAATTAGGGTAGCAAAGGAGCTTTCAAGGAATATTTCCAGAGTGTGGGACATATGCAGGTAAGAGCAGTATCACTAGGCACACAAACAAGAAACATCTCAGGGAGATGTGAAATGGTAGTCCTTTGACTAGCTTCGGAAAGTTTGTGAAGTCACAAAGACATACAGGAAGGTAAGACTCCATAGATGATGTAAACATTATCAGGACCCCTAAGAGGGGAGAGGTGCCCATAGACATGATCAGAGACGGATCCAAAGCTTTTGGACAAGAATTAGAAGCATTTTATCTTTCGAGGACTTCTAAAGGGAGAAAGGGAATGCTTTGCATATAGAAGGAGGATTGTGTTCAAGTCAAACATTTTGCTATTTGAAAATTGCTCAGCTGGTATTCTCTAGGCTCACACCTTCAAACAAGGCAGGAGAACTCACACCATCCAACCATTTAGATTCATCATCCCATCTGCTTCCACCTCTCAGCTGGCTGTACAAACCAAACGTCAGGCTTGGCTGAAGTGGAACAGAGAACGAATATAAACAGTGAGACTCTGAGACCTGCTGTTCAGAGACTTTGGGAAAGAAACCAAAACCTCGATTTTATCTTAAGGGAGGTTGTGGGTATAGTGGTCTTTGAAAAAAGAGAGCAATTACATCCATGATTTGCATTTTATTATGAAAAACGTACATCCTATTAAAGGAAATGTGGAAAGTTTTGAATACTCAGAGGAATGAAAAACAAGCCCCACTTTGCCATGAGTGAAACAGTCACTGAGGATAGTCCAGTAAGGTTCCTTCCAGTCTTTTTCCATGCACAGGCACTTGAAAATATCACCAAATTCACTGTCAATCACCGCACAAAACTGTTTTTCATGGTTTGTCTACAACTGATGTAGTTACAGTGCTGTCTGTTCACTAGGTTTATCATAATTTGCATTATTTTACCTCTGTGGTTGAAAACTGGTAGGCAAATAAGAGAGAATCCCTAAAGGCCATGAAAGAGAATGGTTTGAACTCTAAGAGACCAGGGGCAGGAACTGGATGGGCAGAGCATAATGGAGTTTGTGGTACAGAAAAAGTAAAGAAGATAAAAATGAGTGAGATGTCTTTATAGTAAGTCTTCTGATTTATTATGGTTATTTTACCTTTGGAAATTTTGAATGGCCAATTTACACAATTATTTCTGCATATGAATTTGAAAGAGCTAACATTATAATATTAAACATTAACATAAATATTTCTTACTTTCCAAAACACCTTCTGAGATTTGTAGTCCAGACAACATATGGAATGTTGTCTGCTTTGCCCCTACAGGGCTGCCATGTCCATTATTTATCTTGAGACTATGCTAGCTTGACAGGTGACATTGACTAGATTTTGTCACCCCTCCCCACTAGCTATGTGTGGTGTTCCTTTGATGATTCCTAACTAATTTTAGTTCTTTTTTTAGGGATAGTTTTGCTTATGTTGTTGTTTGGGAGGAAATAACTGGTTCAACAATTTCTGCTAATGGTCTTTTCATCTAGTCACTATTCTCAAGATGTTTCCCCAAACATTTTGCCCATACTCCTATGTTCTCATTGGTGCTGAATTTTGGGAATGAATGAATGAATGAATGAATGAATGAATTATTATTCTTCATGGTGCATGAGGGTCATAAGTAGACACTAGCTATTTACCTGATTGAGCTAAATAGGATGCAGAAAGGATTCTCCTGCAGAATTACTCTTCTTAAAGGCAAACCCTCTGTATGGGTTTCTAATTCTAAAAATAGGGCACGTGCCACCTTTCATTTGCTTTTCCATTGTCGTTTTCCTCTTCTTTAAAAAAAAAAAGTCCTGCTGCATTTGTCACTGGGAGCTTGTGCTGTGCTGGGCAGCACTTAGGATGCATGCCATCCTGGGATGGAGTTCTGCAAAGTTTTAGATTTCTATTTTCTGAGTTACTTATGTTACCGTGATTCTGATTGCATTAAGCATTCTTTCTTTGGCTCTGGAGGAGCATACATCTGCTTCTGCTGACATCTGCTCTCCTCTGTGGGTTCCGAGGAAACACTTAATTTTTTTTTTTTTTTTTTTTTTTTTTTTTTCTTTTTTTAGAAATGTCTGCTTCTCATCTTAATAAATCACCTTTGCTTGGCAATAACTTAATAGAAGGAGAATGCATAGCTAAAGAGACAATGTGTAGTACAGAATGTAGAATTCTGAACAACAGTCTTGGGTTGTTCTAGGGAATAGGCCAGGCATCACAAAACTAGGTTCATGCCGCACTGGTTTCTCTTTTAAAAGAAAGCTGTAAACAATGGTGTAAAGGGGATTCATTTACCAAGTGGGTTAAGATGGAGTTGGAGTTAGGGAAGGGCTCCTTTGGAGTGTGCATACAGATATTAGGTCTGCCACATGTATGTGTCTCTTTCTTCCTGCCTGAGGGATGCATTTCCTTCCATAGTCTGGTGGCCTGATTTCTTTTAGAGGCACAGAAGGACACTACCATTATATCAGAGGAAGAACCAAAGACTCTCTGTCACCCCCCCCCCCAAACAGCTCTGGCCTTTCTATTCTACAGGCTCACATACTGTCTTCTCAGGGCTTGACTAATTGAATCATCTACTTGTGACTTATTTTAAGGGACTTCCTGATTTTCAAAACTAAAAGATTATAATAACAAATTCTATCTTTCCTAAAGAATGAAATCATGATCCAAAGAAGACTCATACATTCACACTGTATCAAAAGAACTCATGTCCACCATGCACAATGAGCTTCTTGCAAATTAAAATACAGCAAAGAACCAATTGAGAAATGAGCATAAGAACTGAGCTCCATACCTCACATCCTAATAGGGAATATTGGTGTGAGTGGTGAGCATTGGAAAAAATGGTGCTTAAGATCATTGCTCATTGAGAAGATACAAATTAAAAGCACAAAGAGAACAAACTAGTTACTCATCAAAATGATTCAAACAAAAAAGACCAGCTGCAGTAGGTACTAAAAGGCTATAAACCAACCAGGCCTCTCAACACTACTATTGGGAGAAAAAAATTTCTGTAAACAGTTCAGCCCTGTTGAAGATACAGCACAGCTCTGCACAGTAATTACTTTCCTAACTATCAGGGAGAAAAGTGTGCATGCATTACCAAAAAGACTAGAAACAATCGAAATGTCCATAAACAAGAGAACAGGGAATTTCATTCCCATAACTGAACACGATCAAGAGGTCAAGGGGGAGTGGAAAATAACAGTCCACAGACCAAGTCCTGGTCGGCAATATTTGTTGGAACATATCTGCCACACCCAATCATTTGCACATTGTCTAAGGGGGCTCTTCTGCTTCAAAAGCACATCTGAGGGTTTACAACAGAGACCACATTACCAACAAAGTCAGAACTGGTTCTCAAAAAATTTGCCAACTCTATTATAATCCAAGAAGAGACAACCAGTAAAGGCAAGGTATGAGATGAATCTTGTGGATGATATGTTGGATGATATTAGCCAGATACTAAGGGGCCCATCCTGGACAGCTTCATTTGTATAGACTTACAGAGCAGCAGAATGAACTGATGGTGTTTAACTTCCTAACTGTGGTTGTTCCTGGGTGGTGAGTATGGAGAAAGGCACAAGGGAACCCTCAGGAGCTTGGAAACCTTCCCTACCCTGATCTTAATGGCTGCTACAGGCATGTCTTCACACATAAAAGTTAATTGAGCTATACACACAAGATTATTGAACTTTACATTTTTATAGGTTATTTAAAAAAATTAATGGAATCATGAATTTTCTGCCTCTTAAATGGGCAGATTGTCTGGAACTCTCCATAGGTGGCTGAAAGATCATATCTTGTTGTTTTCAGTGACTTTAGGAGAAGTTAGTTCAGTTTTCCTAACTGAAGATGAGGCCAATGAGATTCACTTCCTGTGAATTTTATAAGGAAATTGTCAGGCATTTGAGATGTAAGAACTTTGCTAAAAGCAGCATTTTATCCAAAAAGGAATGTCTGCATTTGTGTTTTCTTTAATGCTTGTCTTTTTTCTTTGCTGACCCTCTGCTTAGGCTGTGTTTTCATGCCACTTCTTACCTGTAACAATGTACTATTCATTTTGAACTTCCTCATTCACCTACATCTGTCTCCTTTTTCCTAGTGTATTTATAGTAAATTGCTTGCATAACCCTGGGGCCTCCATTAATTTATCTTTGAATGTTTTTCATTTCCCCTTTGTGTCCCCTCACTCCATTGATTTACCTTATTTGATATTTCTTCATTATTCTAAAATTTGCTTGGCTGCTGCTCAACCCTCTTATTTTTTCCCCTTTTGGTTGTCCCTGTGTCCTAATTATCAAGCTAACTAGGTTATGGGAACTCTTGCTCAGAGAGTCCCTCACCCATATATTAGGATTGCATTGTGAGGATCACCCAAGCTTAGCCCAAGATTGATTTCTTTCTACCTCCCTCTTTTACACAGTGCATAATTTAGTAATCTTGTATCCTGCCTGCAAACCTACAGTAGTACATGATTTATTCATTTCTTGTCATTTATTTCTGGAGACTAAAATCATATGTAACTATAGCCTTTTCTATTAGCATAAATGAAAAGCAATAAGAGGCTAGCGATGGAATAGGCTATTACAGTAGTTGGTAATCAAGATGATAATGAAAGATTAAGGATTCTCCGTTTAAAGCATTCCTGAGCACTTCACAATTATTTCCCACAGATCCCGATAATGTTGCCGCTGTAAATGGAAAATTGCTAAAGGTTTGCTAAGGAGGAAACAATGGGAAGTGCCCAGGCTTTCCAGGCCCCCCCCATTTACTTTGCCTAAGAAACAGGGTGTTCATCTGGGAGATCAAACATGGTGTTTTTTAGAATTATCATTTATTTTAAATCCTAGCTCAGACAGAACAGGAGAAGCAATTAAGGAAATGATTTCCTCAGAATCACAGTTACACAAGTAGCTCCATCTTGAGGTAGGCTAGCTTCAGGTAGTACCCCCTGAAACCTTAAAGTATGTATAGTTCTAAAAGTGGAAAAATCCTTCCTAAGCCTTCATTCCACCATAAGAGATGGAGAAGGAGCTCAGAACACACTTCAGGAGGAACTGTCTTGAGAACATTGTCTCACAGAATCAAATACTGCTGAGTTTGAAGGAATTCTTGAGGTGCCAACACAATTATCCTATGGATACTTGAATCATCAGTTTAACATTCCAGTGTTTTCTGGAAGCCACAGACTCACTCCATATTGACAGCCTCTAATCATGACCACCTCTTCACATTGGACCAGATTGTATCAAAGAATTCTGTTGGGTAGGAAGCTCTTCAAACATCTGGATACAGCTTGCATGTACCTCGGAATTTTCTCTTTTTGGGGTCAAACAGCAATTCTCATGCCATCTTCATAAGCTTGGTCTCTTCTTTGGACCTTCGTCCCTTGAAAATGCAGTAGAAATGACTGATAAAGTGTGGCACTTAGATTGACCAGCACAGAATGGAGTCAAAGATCTTTCCTCATCAGAGACAGAGTTAATGTTGTTGTTGGCTAAGGAGAGCTTGGGTTCTATTTTAGTTATTTTTCTGTCACAGGGATAAAACACCACTGCTGCGGGATGTTCTGTATGGCAAATGTGTTGTTCTGATTGGTCAATAAATAAAACACTGATTGGCCAGTGGCTAGGCAGGAAGTATAGGCAGGACTAACAGAGAGGAGAAAAGAACAGGAAGGTGGAAGGAGACACAGCCAGCAGCCGCCAGGACAAGTAGCATGTGAAGATGCTGGTAAGCCACGAGCCACGTGGCAAGGTATAGATTTATGAAAATGGATTAATTTAAGATATAAGGACAGTTAGCAAGAAGGCTGCCATGGTCATACAGTTTGTAAGCAATATAAGTCTCTGTGTTTACTTGGTTGGGTCTGAGCAGCTGTGGGACTGGCAGGTGAGAGAGATTTGTCCTGACTGTGGGCCAGGCAGGAAAACTCTAGCAACACACCACAAGCAAAAGCAACTTAGGGAAGACAGAGTTTACTTTTGCTTACAGTTCCAGAGGGCTCCGAGTCCGTCATAGCAGGAGGAGGCACAGCAGTAAGGGGCAGGCATGGAGGCAGGAGCGAGAAGATGAGGGAAACTGCTTTTCACATAAACGTGAAGCAGAGAGACCACTGGAGGTGGGGTAAAGCTGTAAACCCTAAATCTGCCCCCCCATGACATACATCCTCCAGCAAGGCTACACTTCCTAAATCTCCCCAAACACCTCCACCAACTGGGGATTGACGAAGTGTTCAAGTATCCCAGTCTAGGGGTACATTTGTAATTTAAACCTTCATATCTTCTTAACACATTCAAGTCTTTGCTCACTACTTATGTGTCTTCCTTATAGATGGATATGAACCGTCAGCCTCTACCAGGTCATTGTCCAGGACATGTGATTGGTGATAGCTACATGAACTGATGCAGCCAAAGTCTTTTTTTGAGGACATACTGTTTCTGTGGCCTGAAGATCTCTGTATTACAGTAGACTTAGAAATGTGTGTGTGAGATTTTCTTATGTATGTAAAGCATACACAACACCATTTGTTCAACCTCTGAAAAACTAAGAGGTTTTTCTTAGAGAAATAGTCATCAACTTTTACTATAAAAAGCCATATAGTAATATTTTCAGATTTGTAGGTCACATGTACCTGACATAACCACTTAGCTCTGCTATTAGAGCATGAAAGTGTCTATAAACGATACATTAACAAAAAAGTGCTGCTGTGTTTCCATAAAACTTTACTGAAATAAGCAGCAGAGACAATGCAGCAGGTGGCTATAGCTTCAGGCTATCCACAAGCAATGCATGCTTTTTATTGTTGCAGTATCTGTACATGTTAACATGGGAACGGTAAGTTATCAATTGCATTTTAGAATGAAGACTTTATTGAGATAGAGGATGTGATGAATGTGAGAGAAATCAGTATGTCCTTCTGGAGTCATCTCCAGAGTCACCTCTTTCTCAGCAATGGACTCTTAATTTAGGAAAGAGATTCCGGTACCTCCCTTTGCTCTTGTCTTCTGGTGGCTATCTTCCTTATGGAGGCTTTCTTACAATGATTATACGACATTAGAACCTCACAATGATCTTTTCCTCTTCGGTATTATTGTCCTTTGTGTGCAACAAGGGCCAGGTGCTTCTGCCATGACTCTGGGGGCAGTTGTGGAGGGTATCTCAGCAACAGCTCATTCTCTTCTAAATTATTTGGTTAAATTACCCACACATCAGATAAGGTGAATGAAGTCACACTGTGAAAGACAAATACAGCATGTTTCCTCTTATTTGTGAATCGTAGGTTTTATAGAGATAAATAAAATCA